>JNVV01000069.1:119179-198732 GCA_000733355.1 Falciphora oryzae
TACGGCAGACGAACAAATCCAAGCAGAAGCAGCCGGAGGATAAGGACGAACACCGGCCCCGTTGGAGCCGCCACCCTCATCCGAGCCGCTACCGATCAGAGATAGCATAATCCCGTTCGACGCACAAAGACGCCTATTAGAATCCCTATGGTAATAACAATCCTATACTGGAATATGGGAAAAGGAAACGGAAAAGGAGATATACCGCTTTTCAGCAGAAAGGAATACGACATAATAGCCATACAAGAACCGGAGCTGGACCGGCACGGAGACCCGAAAAGACCGGCCGGATGCAATTACGAGCTGGTATACTACCAAGCAGATACAAGATCGAACGCAGCACTATACGTCCACCAACGACTAGACCCGGCAACGTGGAGAAGCCGGAGCGGACACGACTGGGCAGCAATCACATTACAAACCCCAATAGGGAACATTAACATTTACTTAATATATTCGCCAAACCCCCGGGCACTAGGAGAATGGCATACCCCCTTAACCGAAATCGAAACAACACCGCCTCGGAACCACGCCGTACTAGTAGGGGATTTTAATATGCACCACCCAATGTGGGACATGCACAATCGGGAAGACGCCAGGTCCGAGCTACTACTCGCGCTAGCGCACCGGTGGCGGCTCGAACTAGCAACGCCTTACGGGGAGATAATAAGAGAAAGGTTCGGCGAACGAGAAAGCACCATCGACCACGCGTGGGTATCCGATACTTTAGCTGTCAGATACGAGGGCAGGGACGACGAGATAGGGGGGTCGGACCACCACCCTCAAGTGATTTCGATCGATTGCGGAGCGGAGCCGCTCCGTAAAAGGAGGGCAGAAGGATGGGTGTGGAAAGAGGTTAATACCGACCTTAGAAACGACAAAAGAAGGGCGCTGCAGCTGGCCAGACAATACATCGAAATCGAGGACATGGAAACGCCAGACGATATAGACAACCAGGTGGACACATTGATAGACCAACTGACCCAGATCGCTGACGAGCTGGCACCGAGACGAAAAACCACAACAAGTTTCAAGCCAGCACCGTATTGGAACTTTACGCTTACGAAACTAGCCAAGGAAACGAGGCGGTGCCGACGCGCACACACACGGCTAAAAACACAAGAAAGCTACGAGGAACTGAAAGCAGCCGACAAAGCCTTTATTAGGGAAAAAAGGAAGGCCTCCAACGCACACTGGAGGGAGTTCATTAGGGAGGCGTTAAAAGAACAGGATCTAGAGCCTGTTTTTTGGAACATCGAACGATGGGCGAGACTACGGAGCCACAGGAGACGGGACCCAACCAGGTTACCGGACCTGAACCGGCCTGGAGAAGGAAACCAAGGGCTAGCGAACTCCCACGCTGACAAGGCCATAGTTCTGGCAGCCAAGTTCTACCCCAACCCGGAAGCGGACCTGACAGACGTCGGGGACACCACGTTCGAAAATCACACCTTCACCAACCCATTCCCAATCAATCACCGAGTGGACCCCAAAGGAGACGAAGTACTAGCGGCCCTGAAAAGAACCCGGAATTGGAAAGCCCCGGGAGCGGACAACCTACCGAACGGACTATTAAAAGCGTGCGGGGAACCATGCTGGGAAGCTATATCCAAAATAGCCAACGCCAGCTTCGAACTCGAGTACTTCCCGAAGCGCTTCCGAGACGCACTGACGGTGGTGCTCCCCAAGCCGGGGAAAAACACGGAAGATAGAAAAACAGCAGGGGGGTGGCGACCGATCGCACTCCTTTCGTCCATATCCAAAGTTATGAAGGCGATCGTGGGAACACGGATCGCAACCGAGGCGGAAAAAAGAGGACTGTTGCCGGAAGGGCAAATGGGCAACAGAAGGAAACGCAGCACCGAGCTCGCCATTAGACAAGTGATAGACACCGTGATAACGGCGTGGAACCACGGCGCTACAGCCTCGCTGCTACAGCTCGACCTATCAGGAGCATTCGACAACGTCAACCACACCAGACTTCTCGATACCCTACGAAAACAAGGATTCCCGCCAAAAACAGTCAGGTGGATTAAAAGCTGGCTGACAGGCAGGACGGCCCGGCTCCGGTTCGATGGAGATACGTTTACGCCCATACAAGTAACAGCAGGAGTACCACAAGGCTCACCACTTTCACCCATACTGTTTATCCTATACATCGCGTCGCTTTACGACAAATTGGAAGAAATACCAGGGATAACGGTGGTCGGCTTCGCTGACGACACCAACCCCATGGCAGTAGGGGGAACCACGGCGGAAACGGCCCGGCTGCTGGAACGGGCTTGGGACACGTGCCAGACATGGGCAAAAAAGACAGGAATGACGTTCAACGCGGCCAAAACCGAGCTGCTCCATTTTACCAAGACCCTGGACCGGACCCGGGTCCGCACCGGAAACACACAGGTGCAACCAACGCCATCGGCGAGATTCCTGGGAGTCTGGCTAGACCATAAGCTAAACTTTAACGCCCACACCAAGCAGGCAAGGGGCAAACAAGAAAGACAGCAGTTTGCGGTAACAAAACTCGCGGCGGCAACGTGGGGAAGCAGCCTCGCACGCGCGAGGCAGCTGTACGCGGTCGTGTGCCGCAGTGCATTGGCTTATGGAGCGGCAGCCTACCACCTACTAACGGAACCCCGAGGTCGGCCCCGGGGCGCAGCCAAGGAGATGGCGAAAGAACAAAGAGCATGTTTTAAAGTGGTGGCTGGAGCTTATAAAGCAACCTCGCTGGCACACCTCGAAACAGAAACCCACGTGCCGCCTTTGGATTTATACTTAAACGAAAGGGTTATAAATACGGAAAAGAGATGGGAAGAAACCGGGATGACGCAGCGCATTAACGAAGTAACAGCGAAGGTAGCGGACCGTCTCCAGAGACTCGGCTACAGAGAACGAAAAAGAAGGCCCCACCCCCAAAGCGGACAAGCGAAAAGAGAGTGGGCAGCACGATGGGACCGGCCCGAAACAGCGCCAGAACCGAGACGAGCACCCGTCCCCTACGGAGAGGATTGGAAATCCAAACACAAGCACGTAAAGCGCTGGAACCCCAACGTAACAATGGAATGGAAGTTGAGAATGGCCAATACGACGGCAACAGCGAGGAGAGCGAACCGGTATAGGACCGCGTGCCTAGCGGACAACCCCCTGTTTACGGAAGAGATGGTCGAATACTACGAAGGGATGCCAAAGGCACATAGCTCGGTGGCAATCCAAGTTAGAACGGAAAAACTAGGGCTGAATTCGTTCCTGTTTAGCAAGGGCGTACCCGACGCGGCGACGCCACTGTGCGAGTGTGGCAGCGGATAAAGGGAAATAGCGTGGCACGTATTAACCCAATGCGCCCGATGGGACAGGCAGCGGGAAGGCACCGTGCTGGCGCAAGCAGATAGCCGGAGAGCGTATTTCGAGCTGTGGGAAACAGGGGGCACACCGTTTAAGGAAGTGGCACGCATAATGTTTCGCACAGGAAGACTATTAGATTTTAGGGCGGCTAAAAAGGCAGAGAGGGAACGCATAAGGAGAGAAGAGGAAGAGCAACGCTACCGAGCCGAGAACGAACCGAACCAGAGAAGACCATGAAAAAGCAAACGAAAGCACATACCCGAGAAGCGAAAAGGAAAAGAAAACCACGCAGACACCGACGCCACGCAACCGAGTCGCTATAGGGGGAGAACCGAGGAAACTACTGAGGGGGGTTGGCAGGAGGACGACGACGGAGGCCATCATCGTTCATATCCCGCTTCATTTCATTGAAAACGTCCTCCCGGCATTCCGACAGTATTTTGTCGAAAACGTCCTCGGTGACGTTTTGCCGAAGGGAAACCTGAAAGATACCGTGGAGTTAGCGGACTGGAAGCGGATAGCAAAAGCGAAAAGACAAACACCCACCCGTATTTTGGCCCGCTTAAGAGCCAGCTTTTCCATCCGAGTGCGATTTTCCGTACTCCACTCAGCAACGATCTTTTCGGCCCAGCCCGACATGGCCTGGCCCGGGGGCACCATGTTACCGGAGGGGGAGCGGACCAGACCCGAACCACCAGAGGCAGCCACAGCAGCGAAGGCATTCCCAAGACTGGCAGGGAACGAGCGGCCAGACCCGGCGCCGGAAGGAATACCGGACCGCTTAAGGATGTCCTTCGAAACACGGCAATACCCGGCGATCGCATGCTCCAAACCGGTGTGGCGAGCTTGGAATGAAAAGAAATGTTAGGATAGGATAGATAGCGGCCCGGAATAGAGGCGGTATACACTTTGGCAGCAGTATGGATATCCGCAGACGCAGCATCGCGGCCCGCACTGGTTTTGGGCAGGGATTGCATGTAGCGATGGTGGGCACGAAGAACAGCGGCAACCTGGTCCTTGGAACTAGTGGGAGGTTACCGCGACGGGAACGAGACGTTAGCGACGAGATCGCGAGCGGATACCAAAAGGGAGCGACCAACCTGAACGCAGGTACTACGCGATTGAGTGCAGCCCACATAGGTGAGGCCTTTGGTAGCTGGAACTACCATGTTAGCAAGACCGGAAACGGAGCGGAAAAGAGCAGGATGAGGAGCGCTATATACAAGCCTTGTAGTAGCACTAGCGCACAGCACCGGTACCGTCGATGCCGTTGGCGAGACGCTGAAGACAGCTAACGCACATTTTACACGAGGGACTGGGAAGTTAGAGAGGCGGAATAGGAAGGATAGCGGGGCGGCAAATATATACCATGTCGTCGTAGGAGACGCAGTTGTCGGGGACCTCGACCGCCGGCAAGTATTCCGATTGATTGTACAGGCGGTAGGGCTGGGAGGAAAAGAGGAAGTTAGCTATAAGACCGGGAAAGGAACGGGGCAGAGCCGCACCCACAGCTTTGACACGAGGGTCCTGGACGCCGTCGCCCGAGCCGCCGTCGCTCGAGCCGTCGCCGTCGTTTTCGTCCGCAGACGGAGGGCGATTGCGAGGACGATTGCCACCGCTACCACCACCACCACCACTGCTACTAGTTGCAGTGGCGGGAGCGGCGCGGCCACCGCCCGTGGCTCCGCTGCCGGGATTGCCACCGCGACCGCCACCACCACCACCGCGGGGAAACTTGGGAGCTTTATCTTTGGGAGCCATGCTGCAGGAGAATAGGAAACGGAGGGAAACGAGGCGCGAGCGATCAGGAACCTAGATGCAGGCAGGAGAAGAGGAAGCGCGGGCAGAAGGGCAGGACCGGAAATGGTGGTGAAAAGAGAGCGAGAGGGAGAGAGAAAGGAGGGAAAGAGGGCCTTTTGTAGCTGGGAGAAGGAAGGCCGGTGGAGACCCGGATCCGGAGGGAAACAAAGGGAAGTCACCACCAGAAACCACAACGCACAACAACGCAGTAACAAAAAAGAGTCACCCAAATGACGCGATCTAAAAAGAGGGAGGCAACCAACAGAAAGATTAGATGCAAGCCACAGAGGCGGACCCGAACCGCACGCGGAGCAACGGCCCCGGAAGCGGGCACCCACCAAAAGCTGAATCACCCAAAGTCACGAAGCAAAACGCCGGACCCGGAGGGCCCGCCCGCGGCTGGGACCCGGAGCAGAGCCGGGCCAACTCACGCGAAGAAGCCACATCAGGGCGCCACAACACGAGTACCAACACAAACATTCCGCCACGAAAGCGAAACCCGACACCAAGGCGCTGCCCCGGTTGGGACCCGGAGCGGAGCCGGGCCAACTCACGCGGAAAAGCCACACCAGGACGCCACAACACGAGTACCAACACAGCCGTTTCGCTACGAGGGCGAGACCCGGCACCGAGACGCTGCCCCGGCGCAACACACCCTTATTCCCTTACGTACTTTCCTTTTGTTCCACTAATCACAAGGACGCTTCCACGACGGAACCCTTACGAGCAGTCGCATGAAGACAAGCAGACGGTACCACTGTTCAACACAGCAGGACCGTATACGAAGAGCAGACATGGTTTTTACTCCCAGGCTCCGGAGCGGGGGCGACACGCACCCGAGGACGAGTTCAAGGGTTTTTTACATGTAAATACTACATAGTAGAGGCACCGAGGTCTTATATAGACATAACGGTAGTATGAATATATATATATAAACAATAGTTTTAAAAATGCTTTGGATCAAATTGTATAACCGGACGTGGTTTAAAAGAAAAAACAAAGGCTAATAGTCGTTGCTTAGCTTGTTTTTTTCCAAAGCTTATAGGACGATAAATATGTTTGGCTTATTAATAAACGTGCGGATAATTCGGAGTTAATGCTCGCTTAGGCCGAACTAACGGAAGCCGGCATAGGAAAGGATAAAGTCCTTTGCTTTTTCGGTTAATGTAGCAGTGCACCCAAAAAATAGGATAGCTATAGGGATCGCGGTTCGGATTAAATGCAGATTAGGGTAGGACGTGCGGAAATCTTTCCATTAATGGACGGTATAGAGCTTATCGATAGCTAAAAAGGCGATGTGCTAGCTGAATTCGGGGTGGCGGAGGAGGGAAAGGAACCGAAAATTTGTAGCTTGCTTAAGGCCGAGGAGAATATGTGTGTATTGCGTCGCTTTTTGGTGGTTCCAAATGTTTGCGTTTTGCAAAAGGATGTTAATATATTTTTTCCTATATTTATATTTGGGAAATGGAGTATTTTGCGTGTGGTTTGGTTGATAAGGATGGGGTTGGCGAAGGGGAAACCTGCAACCACTTTTGTTTGTTCGTTCCCTAATTTGCTAAGCGGGACGATTTGGATAGTAATATGCTTATTCCTAATAACAAATACGGTTTGGAACATAATGCTTTTGTTATATCCTATTTTGGCAATAAGGATTGTATCCCCTAATTTGTAAACGATACGCCGGATACATTCGATTTGGTTAAGCTTTGGAATACGCGGTTCCCGATGCGTTAGCGCCCCCTAATTTAAAAAAAACGTAGTAACAGCTTTTAAAAACCGCTTTTGCAATAAGGTATTTTATGCGCGTAAAATATACTCGTATAATTTAGTAATGATTTAGCGGAAAGGCGCATTATTAACTTGCTCATCTGCAAAGTTTTTGCTTTGAGAAATGGCCGTGAGCAGATAAAACAAATTGTTTAGGCGAGCTAATAGCTAGGAGATCCCCAATTCCAAATTTGGGGCCGCGGATATTATTAATGGTAGATTTGGTATGGGGGTCGCTGGAAAGGCGATTCCCAAAACCAACGAAAATGCACCTGGGCGGTTAAAAAAAGTGTTTATAATCGAGATGCAAAAAAACAAAAAACACCATTAGATGCGGAATTTCGAGCTTACTTCCAACATATGGTTTGAAATCAGCAAAAGTCGGCTTTTATAAAGATATTTTGGAGTGCTTTTTTTGATATTTTCGTTTTGTGTGGAGGTTTCCAAGACCAACGGCAGAAAATCACCATGCGGTTTTAGATTTAAACCAAAAAAAGTCTGTGGCCCCACAGTACAAGTGCACGGGCCAGTGACTTGCGATTGAGCCATTTGGCGAGCCACAACCCACCGGAGGTGGGTTCCCTTTTTGTGGGTTGAGTTAGAGCCACTGAGACTAGGGATAAAGCCCCGGCAACGCCCATGGTGCAGCGCACCAGATTCCTGCCCTGTTTCCCTAGCTAGAATCGCTCATCCTTGGATATTGTGACCTTTGTCCCTTTGACTCACACGATCCGCAGCGGCGACATGGATAATCTTTGCACCTTCGAACTCGACTTGCTCGAGACCAAAACCACGGACGGGCGATACGGACCAGTCTTTGCAGCAAGGAATTCTGACACGGGGGAATTCCTCACGGCTTATAGACTGGACCTCGAGGAATCCGCCAAAACAGCCGTCTTGAAAAGTTTACCTCGGCCTTCCCAGCAACACGAACCATCCTCTCTCTTCTCCTACCTCGGCTACCAGCGCAAAGGCGACCAGACCTACCTAGTGACAAAGTACATCCCCGGCTTCACGCTTCACGACTACATTGACAAAAGGCCCGTCCCGCCGCCACTCGTGCGCATTATTCTCCGCCAGCTCGTCCGGGCCCTCGAACAGTTGTACGACCAAGGCTTTGCAGTGGTTTTTCTCGATTCGAGGCATATTTTGCTCGATAACGTTTGTAGCGTCAGGGTCGAGGGCCCGCTTTGCGATGTGACCAGAACTGGCGAGGCACTGCCAACCGCGGTTTTAACGCTTCCAGAAATCGTTCTCGGCCAACAACAGGGCATGAGAAAAGCCGATGTCTGGCTGCTCGGCATTATTGCAATTCGCATGCTGGCGGGCAAGCGCGACCTCGTCGACGCCAACACGGCCAGTCAGCTCGGAGCGCAGATCAAAAAGGGGTGGGAATCGGCCTTCGAGCTGCTGGTGCCCGACAAAGTGAAAGCCCTTGACGATGGGCTGGTCCTGGACTTTCTGCGCCAGTGCTTTACCATGTAAGTTTGAAGCCAAAAGCCGCAGTTTTGTTCAGCTGTGCTAACTTGTCCTAATTACAGAGACGTCGACCAACGGCCGAGCATCTCGGACCTGCGGAACCACTCCTTCCTAACCGCAACTTGATCTCGGCACTAGGCGCTCGGCGCAAACGAACAAGTGAGCAGTCGCTCGTCAAAAAGGCATCCAGCTGTGGCCTTGGCAAACCCCAATGGCCAGACGCCGTTCCTAGTCGTTACCTTATTCCTCCGTGTCGGTGTAGTTTTGTTTCTCAATTTACGGTATTTGGAAGTTTGCTTTCGTTTGTGCCGTTGTAGTAAATAAGTCAACCACCCCTCGTCCGACCACCCTTACCTTCCGACCACCCAAGGAGGGGAAGGTTGATACAACAACACCGGTACTGTTCAACGTGCAGCGGGTCACGTACCCCACACTGGTGACCGCGCAATCTGGATACGCCGGCACGGGAAAGACGATGCTCATGATCGGCCTCATTCGCCAACTCTCCCATCAGCCTGTTGCCCTATCACCAGCGCTTTCCTTCTCCGCCGAGGCACAGATACAACCCTGAACAACGCCACCGCCGTCCTCCGGTCTTTGATCTGGCTTCTCCTTCTTTAGCAGCCATGCCTCATATACTATCTACTTCGGAAGTACAAAGGGTCAGGCGCCGATCTCTTTAGGGACCAAAATGCCTTCACCGCCATGTCCGAGGCGTTTCGGAATATGTTGAACGATCCCCAGTTGTCGCCTGTGTACCTCGCGGTCGATGCGCTTAACGAGTGTGCGCAGGGGCGATCAGACCTTATCCATCTCATTTCGACTTCCCTCTGCCGTGTTGCTGCCGTTGACGCGCGCCTTCTTGGTCGATGGGGGCTGTTGGCAACGGCATGTTGCCGTTGCCAGTGCCGTAGGCGGGCGTGGTTGTTGGTATTGGATCGCTGATTTGGCGGGTGTTAGGGAAATGTATGCAAATTGGCAGTGTGCACTAACAGCGCAATGCCAAAAATTGATAAATACGAGGAAGGATGTCCCCGCATAAGAAGATACACAGATCAGAGAGTTTACTTAACCCCTGGCCGTTGCTTACTGATCTGACCTCGTAGCTGTGATGAAAGATGAATGCCCCGCACAAGCTCTCAGTTCTGAGGGGCCGATGTCGCACGTCACTGGGAAATTTTCCCCTGCGGATATTTTTGGAAGAGTCACGCCTCGTCTTCTGGGCCATGACTCCGTGAGGATGTGATGTTTCGTCGTCTGTCCTTTGCGGTCCGCGATCCTGCAATATCCTCCGTCTTATAAACGATTCAAGGCCAGCCGGTGTTTCCCGTCATCCCATCCCGTCTTCCCGTTTCCAAGTCCAAGTAGGAACAACTCACCGGCACCACACCCGCGCACCCATCGCCGTCGCAAACCCCGCCACGCCGCCGGGCGCCACAACTCACCATGGCGCAACTCCCCGACCCGACTATAGACCTCGACTGGTCTGGCCACATTGGCGCCATCCACGAGATCTTTGCTGCCAATACCCAGAAGTACCCGGACCGTGTCTGCGTCGTCGAGACCAAGTCCTCCGAGGGCCCCGAGAGGTCCTACACATATCGCCAGATCTTCGAGGCCTCCAATGTGCTGGCACACTACCTGCATGATGCTGGCGTTACGAATGGCGACATTGTCATGATCTGGGCCCATCGGTCTGTTGATCTGGTGGTTAGCATAATGGGCGTGCTGGTGAGTCTTATCCCAAATCTTTCCTTGCTCCACGTCTTCTCCGCTCTGGATGCTAATCGAGGCGCTCGCGACTCAAAAGGCATCTGGCGCAACCTTCAGCGTCCTCGATCCGCTCTACCCTCCCGCAAGACAACAGATCTACCTCGAAGTGTCCGAGCCAACAGCGCTCGTCAACATCGCTCGTGCCACCGACGAGGCTGGCCCGCTCGCCCCCCTGGTCCGCAAGTACATCGACGAGGAGCTCAAGCTCAAGGCAGAGGTGCCCTCCCTCCGAATTGGCGATGATGGCTTCCTCTCTGGTGGAGAGATCGATGGCAAGGACGTGTTCGCTAGCGTGCGCGACAAGGCATCCGCCCCGCCCGCAGACGTCCTGGTCGGCCCAGACTCGAACCCGACACTCAGTTTCACCTCGGGCTCCGAGGGCCGGCCCAAGGGCGTGCTGGGCCGCCACTACAGCCTCGCCAAGTACTTTTCCTGGATGGCAGAGACCTTTGGCTTGAGCGACCAGAGCCGCTTCACGTTGCTGTCGGGCATCGCGCACGACCCCGTCCAGCGCGACATCTTCACCCCTTTATTCCTTGGTGCCCAGCTCCTGGTGCCCTCCAAGGAGCACATCGCTCATGAGCGCTTGGCCGAGTGGTTCCGCGAGTTTGAGCCCACCGTGACGCATCTCACACCGGCCATGGGGCAGATCCTGGTTGGCGGCGCCTCTGCCGAATTCCCAGCCCTGCGGACCGCCTTCTTTGTCGGCGATGTGCTGACAGCACGCGACTGCCGTACCTTGCGGACGCTGGCGGTCAATGTGGACATCGTCAACATGTATGGTACCACCGAGACGAGCAGGGCGGTCAGCTACTACCGTGTCCCGAACCGCGCCGCGGACCCGGATTTCCTGGAAAGGCTGGACAAGGACACCATTCCCGCCGGCAGGGGCATGCAGAATGTCCAGCTTCTAGTCGTCAACCGCGAGGACAGGACCAAGCTCTGCGGTGTTGGCGAGGTCGGCGAGATTTACGTCAGAGCGGCAGGTCTGGGCGAGGGCTACAAGGGAGATCCCGCCATGAACGAGCAGAAGTTCCTCAACAACTGGTTTGTCGACAACAGCAAGTGGGTCGAAGCAGACAAGCAGCACCCCAGTCAGGGCCAGCCATGGCGCAAGTACTACAAGGGCCCTCGCGACCGGCTGTACCGCACTGGAGACCTGGGCAAGTACCTCGAGTCCGGCGACGTCGAGTGCACTGGCCGCGCCGATGACCAGGTCAAGATCAGAGGCTTCCGCATCGAGTTGAATGATATCGACAGCAACCTCAGCCAGAGCTCACTGATCCGCGACTGCAAGACGCTGGTGCGTCGTGATCGCAACGAGGAGCCCTCGCTGGTCAGCTATGTGGTGCCGGAACTGAAGGAGTGGCTCCTGTGGCTCAAGGCCCAGGGACACGAGGATGCCGAGGACGACCCGGGTGTCGAGTTCGGCCCAACCAGGGTCTTCTTCAAGAGGTTCAGGCGCTTGCAGACCGAGCTCCGCGACCACCTCAAGGGCCGCCTCCCAGCTTACGCCGTGCCGACCCTGTTCATCGTCCTGGAGAAGCTGCCCCTGAACCCTAACGGCAAGGTGGACAAGCCAAACCTGCCGTTCCCTGATATCGCGGAGCAGACGACCGAGGCTTCGGGCGAGGAGCTCAAGCGATGGGACTCGCTGAGCGAGACGGAGAGGCGCATAGCCGCCAAGTGGGCCTCGCTGATCCGAGGCCTCAACGCAAAGACTATCGCGCCCGAGCACGACTTTTTCGACCTGGGTGGGCACAGTATCCTGGCGCAGCAGATGCTGCTTGATGTCCGCAAGGACACGGGTGCCAATGTGTCGATCAACACACTGTACGCGAACCCTACTCTTGCGGCCTTCAGCGCCCAGGTCGACAAGCAGCTTGGCTCGGGTGGTGCCGAGGGTGATGGCTCCGCAGCCGAATCCGAAGAGAACTCGTACGCCAAGGCACGCGACGATCTTGTGAAGAAGCTCCCTGCCCAGTACCGGACAGCCGACCCGGCCACCATCCGGGCCTCGTCTCGACCAACCGTCTTCCTGACGGGAGCGACGGGCTTCCTGGGCGCCTTCCTTATCCGCGACATCCTGCAGCGGACCAGCCGACAGGTCAGACTGATTGCGCATGTGCGGGCCAAGGATGAGAAGGCGGCCACCGAGCGCCTGCGGCGTTCGCTGCAAGGCTACGGCCTCTGGAAGGACGAGTGGGCGTCACGTCTCTCCTGCGCCGTCGGAGATCTGTCCAAGCCCCAGCTGGGCATTGAGCAGTCGGTGTGGAGTCGGTTGGCGGCCGAGGTGGACGTCGTGATACACAACGGCGCCACGGTGCACTGGGTGCGGCGCTGGCAGGACATGCTCGCGGCCAACGTCACCTCGACGGTGGACGCGATGCGGCTGTGCAACGAGGGCAAGCCCAAGCTCTTCACATACGTGAGCTCGACCAGCGTGCTGGACAACGAGCACTATGTGCGCCTGTCAGAGAGGCAGCTCAGCACGGGCCAGGGCGCGGTGCCGGAGTCGGACGATCTCGAAGGAAGCGCGACGGGCCTGTCGACGGGCTACGGCCAAACCAAGTGGATGTCGGAGCAGCTGGTGCGAGAGGCCGGCAGGAGGGGCCTGAGGGGCTCGGTTGTGAGGCCGGGCTACATCCTGGGCGACAGCGAGTCGGGATGCTGCAACACGGACGACTTCCTGATCCGGTTCCTCAAGGGCTGCATCCAGCTGGGGTCGCGCCCGCGCATCATCAACACGGTCAACTCGGTGCCCGTTAACCACGTGGCGCGCGTCGTGGCGGCCGCGGCGCTCAACCCGCTCCCCGGCGGCGTCAACGTGGTGCACGTGACGGGCCACCCGCGCCTCCGGATGAGCGAGTACCTGTCGCTGCTCGAGTATTACGGCTACCGTGTGCCCGAGGTCGGGTACGGGTCGTGGAAGGAGGAGCTGGAGCGGTACGTGTCGGCGGGCGGCGGCGTCGAGCGTGATCAGGAGCAGCACGCCCTTCTGCCGCTCTTCCACCTGTGCATCTCGGACCTGCCCGCCAACACAAAGGCCCCCGAGCTCGACGACGAGAACGCCGTCACGGTCCTCAAGGCCGACGCCGAGAACTGGACGGGCATCGACGAGAGCGCGGGATACGGCATTGGGCGCGAGGACGTCGGCCGCTACCTGCGCTACCTCGCCACGGTCAAGTTCCTGCCCTGGCCGTCTGGGAAGGGCCGCCCGCTGCCCGAGATCAGCTTCAACGCCGAGGAGGCGCTGTCGTCGGGCGCCGCGGTCGTTGGTGGGAGAGGTGGCGTTTCCCAGTAGAAGGTGGCCTGAGTGTTTTTGGCCTTTTGAGTTGCGGCTTCTTTTTTTTTTCCCGGCAGATACCGATGGCGTTCATGGGCCAAGAATAGCGTTTTGTTTGTTTGTTTTTACCAAACTTAAAAAGGGGTAAAGCCAAAAAGAGATAGAGTGGGAAGCTACTTTTTGGACGGACAATTCGAAAAGAAAAGCCTGTTTGAGATGTAACGCGAATCCATCCACACAATTGACAGCAGCATGGACCGTGCAGCGGTGCAGCCGATCGCAGCACAAGTAATGGCTTCAATTCTTGCGCACCCATGTCATTAGGTACCTGGATCTGTCAATGCGGATATGGGCGATAGGGAGATGAATGGGCGACAGACTCGGAGCGTCAGACCCGGTGCTGTGTCAGCGTAACAATACCATGCACCACGTCGGCGTGGTTCTGCAGGTGCATGATGCATGATCTGCTCGCCGTCGATCAAGGGCTCGAGGTGGGAGCGTTTGAAATGCCGGTTGAGGGCGCCCCGGCCTCGGAATGTCCTGGTGAGGGTGGCCATGTTGGGGGTCGTCGGGGAACAGCCTGAGGGCCCCTGGCGACGCATAGGAAGCAGCGAGGAACCTGGCCGCGGCCGGCCTGACGGAAGGTCGAGTCCCTGAAGCTCCGGGCTCGCTCAAACAGGAACAGGGTTAAGCCAAATCTCTGGCGGGGGGCCCTCTGGCTGGGCGGCATCGAGGACCTTGGTTGGGAGGGGTTCCTCGACGTCACAATAGGCAGCGATGGCTCGGATGGCGGCAGCCCGTCTCTTGAACTGAGCGGCTGGGCCGTTGAATCAGGGGTGCTTCCAATGCATCGAGCATCCTCTGCTGAGCTGGGCACAAGATACAGCGCGAGGAATGGGATTCGGTGTTGGACGTTGGGTCTTTCGTGTTCGAGGAAAAGAAGCCTCGTCCCGTTGCTTGGCGCGTACGTGCCGTCTCTGCCGGCCCCGGCTAAAGAGAGCGTTTACAGATCGCCCACCGTAGCCCGCCGAGTCCAACGGCCGCCCCGTTCATACGTGGCTCGCTTCGTGACCTAGTCTGGTTGGGAAGCGAAGTTGGAACCGACGAGATGGATCGGACCGCCAGAAGAACGGAATCAGGAACTCGTTGCTGTTGCGGAGGAGAAGCCTGGAACAAACTACAGGTAAGTTGCGCTTGGTTATGTGAAGCTCCAGCTACGCGCAGATGGGGTATCGTAGCGGCTAGACCGCAGAAAGGAACACAAGCAGGAGCCAAAAGTGCACACGTGGGCCGAACCGGGGAGCCCAGTGGGAAACCCTGCTCTGTGCATCGTATCCAAAAACCGTCGATTCATGGTCCACGGCCGCTCAAACCGTTTCTATATACCTCTTCATCTCCCAGTCCGTCACGGCCTCATCCCACTGCCGAATCTCATGGTCCCTGGTGCCGCCGTAGTGGTCGACGAATTCGTCCCCAAAGACCTCGCGCGCGATGCTGCCGGTCCTCGTGAAGCGGTCGTTCGCCTCGCGCAGGCTGCGGGCCAGGCGGATGCCCATGTCGGTGGCGCCACCGACCTCCTCACCCCTGCCGAGAGGTGGGCAGGGGATCTCGAGCCGCTTCTCGACGCCGCGGAAGCCGAGGGCCAGGATCGCGGACAGCACAAAGTAAGGATTCGCGTCGGCGCCTGGCACGCGGACCTCGAAGCGCGTGGCGCCCGGCTTGGAGGTGGGCGGGGCGATGAGGCGGATCGAGGCAGCGCGGTGCTCGAGGCCCCACGACACCGTGACGGGAGCCCAGAAGTTTTCGACCAGACGCTTGTAGCTGTTGATCGTCGGCGCCACCAGTGTCATGACGTCTGGGAGGCCCTCGAGGATGCCCGCTAGGAAGTGACGTCCCATGTCGGAGAGGTGCTCAATGTCGGCCCAGCGCGCGCTCTTGTCGGGGGTCTCGCGGTAGAAGAGGTTCTTGCCCGTCGCCTGGTCGATGATGGAGACGTGCATGTGTCCGCTGTTGCCCGGCAGGCCCTGCTTCGGCTTGGCCATGAAGCAGGGGGTGATGCCGTACTTTGTCGCGACCGACTTTACGGCGTACCTAGAAGACGAGGAGAGTTTGTCAGTTGAGAGACGTGGGGAAAGTAAAGGAGGTCTGCCGTAAGGCTCTCAGGGCTTCACCCTTCTAGTAGCCACTTACTTGAACAGGCTCGCCCGGTCAGCCATGCCCCTTATTTCACCAAATTCGAGGGCAGCCTCGAACACGCCGGGTCCGCTCTCAGTGTGCCAGCCCTCGATGTTGCAGTCGAACTTCTCGCATGTGTCAAAGACATCATAGAAGTAGTCCTGATTGTGTACGGTGCGCGTGAGGCTGTAGCCAAACATGCCCTCGGTCAGGGAAGGGAGAGAATGGGGCGGGTTCTCGCGGAGGTAGGCGGCCGTTGAGGGGTTCTCGGCAGTGTTCGTGGGAGCGGATGGTGTCCTAAACTGGTAGAACTCGTACTCGGCTGTTTGCGAATGGGCGCACGAAAGGACAGGATATTGGGTTGTTAGTGACGGGTGTGAGGCGGACGGAGCAGAAACAAGGAAGGAAGTTGCTAACCCCCCGCCATCGCACCAAAACCCTTCTCCTGGAACTTGGCCAGCTGGGTGCTCAGCAGGCCCCTGGGACAGGCGCTCACGGGCTCCTTGGTGTCGGGGTCGAAAAAGCTGACGAGGAAGAAGGGCACGTCGTTCTCCCAGGGGATGCGGCGGAAGCTCTGGAGGTCGGGGACGGCGATGATGTCGCGGTAGCCGTTTTCGGCGTTGCTGATCTTGAGCTCCTGGAAGTAGGTGGCGTCGTGCATGTCCCAGCCGAAGATGACGGAGCAGAAGCCGAAGCCGTCCTTGGCGATGGAGAGGAACTTCTTCTTGGACACGAGCTTGCCGCGCAGAATGCCGTCCACGTCCACGCCCGCCATCTTGACCCGCGTGTCGTCGGCCAGAAGCGCCGGGAGCGACTCGACCGTGATCTGCCCGGGCCCTGCGGCCTTTGCGCCAGGTGCCTCGGATGCCATGGCTCGCTTGCTGGCTTGCTCGCTGACCTGCTTGCTTGTTCGGCTTTGCGGCTACGAGGTCGGGCAAGCCAATGGCTCGGCTCGTCTAGGTGAATAGTAGGTGCAAGGCTTGGTCAACGAGAAGCTCAATTCGTCGTCTGTCCGATTCGTCTTCTCGCTGGGCTTGCTCTACTATAGTGTGGGAGCCAGGGCGACGTCGGACAGGGGATGGAATCGCACTCCCTGCGACACAAGGGCGGGCAGGACGAGGGGTGGTTGTCTCGAGAATCGGGGTCATGTGGGGTACGTATTCACGTATTCTATGCTGATAAGGGCAACCAACACAGCTGACGTCAGTGATGGCAAGCGGAGGCTGACTCGCGCTATACGCAGGACGGAACAGCGCTGAATACGATGTCTGAAAATACGCTCAGGGTCGAATGCGGCTGCCGAGGTTCGAGGCGTTCGCCAACAATGACATTTCATCAAGGAGGTCCATCCGAGGCATCTCTATCTGGGTGTGGCCGCCAGGCCCTCGGTAGATTCCGAGATAGGAACCGTCCATGGAGATGCAGTCTTTCCGTCGCGGCCAAGATTCCCGACGGAAATCGTGGAGACGCGCCCCCAGATCTGGTGAGGGGCAGAGTGGCGCTGGGCCCTCAGCTGGGTTCACACGACCTTGCGCGGAAGATAGCGACCAGGTGCCAGCTCTGCGTCTTTCATGTTGTTGTGTCATCAAATCGCTTTATAGGTGGTCTCCTCACCTCACATTTGCCGCCCGCCTTGTTCGCTTGGCTGTTGTTTGAGAGCAGTCTCAACACGCAGATACCAGGCGAAGTATCCAAGCCAGTAGCTGAGCAATTGCTCGTCCCGCTCTCGCTTCTTAGGCCTGGCTTGGCGGAACTTTCGTCAGATAGAGAACATACTTGTATTTGGGACACCATTATCAGATACGGCCTAAGCTCCTAAAGATAAATCCCTTACCCACCTTCCTTCCTTGTTCCCGCTCTTTCCAGCCCACCATGGGGCTAATTGGAGCGGAAGTTGCCCCGCGGCCTATCCCAGACCGAGGGACCGTTGTCGGACCTTCATCGAGCTTGTGTAGCGTCGCGTGCCTGGCCGTGGGAACCGAATGATAGCGGCTCAGGTGCTGCGTGCTCCCTGAGTCACAGTCAGACATCGCGACATTCCCCCTTCTGCCCCGCGTTGCTCCACGTCTGCTGAGCCCGACCAGATCGAGATATTTTGAATCTCTCTCTCTTGTTGTCCATCTGCTGCCCAAGGTCTCAAGTCTACCATATAAATATTGTCCGTTTTGTTGGCCTTGTCCAGGCTCTCCCATTTCACTTTCTTGTGGTAGTACTCCTCCGCCTCGAGCTGACAGATATCTGAATTCTAGTCGCCCTCCTCGATACCCCTACGTAAATTCAAGATGGGCAGGCTCGCTGGCAAGAACGCCATCATCACCGGCGCAGCCGGGTATGTTGCCGTCGGCGCCGACTGATAGAAAACCCCGCGCCCGCACGATGAGCATGACTGGCTGACAGACGCCTCCCGATAGCGGCATCGGTCTCGAGACCACCATCCTGTTCGCCAAGGAGGGAGCTCGGGTCCTGATGGCCGACATCTCCCCCGAGGCCCTTAGCAAGGCGCAAGCAAAGGTCCTGTCTCTGGTGCCGGGCGCCAAGGTCGAGACGGTGGTGAGTACACGCCCTCGACGCCGCGCAAACAAATGCAACACCGCTCTGACATCTTCAAACCCCCCGCCCAGAAATGCGACGTCTCCAAGGAAGCCGAGGTCAAGGCTATGGTCGAGAGCCTGGACTCTTGGGGCGGGCTCGACGTCATGTTCAACAACGCCGGCATCATGCACGCTGACGACGCCGACGCCGTCGACACCCCCGAGGCAATCTGGGACCTGACACAGAACATCAACGTCAAAGGCGTTTGGTTCGGCAGCAAGCACGCAGTCCTGGCGCTGAGACGGCACAAAAAGGCCAAGGGCTCCATCATCAACACGGCGTCGGTTGTGGCCCTTGTGGGCGCAGCAACGCCGCAGTTGGCCTACACGGCGTCCAAGGGCGCGGTGCTGGCGCTGACGCGCGAGCTGGCCATTGTGCACGCGCGCGAGGGGTTCCGGTTCAACAACCTGTGCCCGGCGCCGCTCAACACGCCGCTGCTGCAGGACTGGCTCGGCGACGACAAGGCCAAGCGCCAGCGCCGCGAGATCCACTTCCCCACCGGCCGCTTCGGCGAGGCTGTCGAGCAGGCCCAGGCCGTGCTGTTCCTGGCCAGCGACGAGAGCTCCTTCGTCAACGGCCACGACTTTGTGGTGGACGGCGGCATGACCAAGGCCTATGTCACGCCCGAGGGCCCGCCGCTGGCGGCGCCGAGCAACAACGCGAGCAAGCAGTCGCTGGATTAAGGGAGGACTGATAGGGAGCGCGAAGCGTCTGCGCAGCGTGGATACCTGCGAGCCGGAGAGATGAACACCTACCTGGACGGGGATACCGGAATGGGTGAGCGAGGGGCCATGTACCTACAGGATAGGATCTACAGGTTGGAGGACGTTAATCACCTGCCCTATTCCAAGGCTGAGCCTCTCCCTACCTATGCTTGGGATCCCATCTCCATTCGTACCCGTCAAGACCACCACGCAATCTTGGCCAAATGCATGCGCAATGGGGGGAGCCGTTTGAAGCTCAACACGCATTTATCCATCAGCAATGGTCAGGCAACGAAATCGACAGGCCGGTGCATGTCGCGGGCGCTGAGGCTCGTGCTTAGGTGGGCTCATTACGGTCGCGCAGGCTTGGGTGGGCACGTACCCAAAAGTTATCTAGTGGGTGGCACAATCGGTTTGGCACTTGCGCGGGAGCAGGTACTTGTCGCTTGCGACCATGAGTTGATCGGCACTTGGGAGGCCAAAGGGGAACGTTGCCCGTTTCTCATTTTTGCGCCCATCACAATGCCCCTCAATAACACAAGCTGCATTCACTATTCACTCTGTCTGTCGCGACCGATCGACTCGGACCTCACGCAGAGGCAACATCAGGTACGTTGCAGCATTCCTGGAGCTGGCAGGAGACTGTTTCAAGCCTGAGTCGAGGCCGGGGGAGGTGGGCCCAAGGAGAGTCCGCCCAAGGTTCGTGAGAACTGGGGTTGGGGCAGGTGGCCCAAGTTGAACTCTCGGCAGGAGATGCAACATCAGGGACCGACACCACTTTTTGCCGCAAAGGGTAGGGGGATCTTCGCGCCGTTGTGGCCGCTGCACGTGGCGTATCTGGTCCAGAGATGGACTACCGCTGGGAAGCGCATGACCAGGATCGGAAGAACTTGGGTACACTACCATGTCCGCCAAAAAAAAGCTGGGTCGTAAAAAGTTCTCCCACAATGCAGCTGCAACAACACAGAACAATAGGGTCCAGATAGAATAAAATTGAAAGACAGAAAAAAAAAAAAAACTGTAGTTTGCTTTTATAAATAAGTTTTCTTCTTCGTAAAATGAGCTGTTTTGCTTGAGATATGGTCGATTGAAGTCGCGAGGTTGTGCAGTGAAGGGAAGAACAGGGGTAGAATTGCTATTTCACGACCCAACTTTTTTTTTGGCGGACGTGACTACGTATGGCGGGCGGGCAGGGATGGATGAGCCGGGTCGCAGCAATCTACCAACGTTGCAAACAATTGGGGTATCAAAGTATTAAGGAGGTGGTGCCAGTCCGCCTGACGGGACTATCCTGACGTCCAAACAGAAAGTCAAAAGTCTATATAGGCCAAGCATGACATGCCCGGGGCACTTCGTTGCGTTCGAAGACGGGGTCTCGGACCTTTCCATGCTGGCAGCAAGGCGTCGAGCAGTCCGAAGTGGCCGGCCCAGATCGGATTCTCCGTCATCTCGGCGGAGCGGGAATCAGGCTAAAAGGGCG
Organism: Falciphora oryzae; assembly: GCA_000733355.1. Taxonomy (NCBI): domain Eukaryota; kingdom Fungi; phylum Ascomycota; class Sordariomycetes; order Magnaporthales; family Magnaporthaceae; genus Falciphora; species Falciphora oryzae. The sequence continues at coordinate 139,578 of JNVV01000069.1, forward strand.
GGTGCCATCAGTTTAGGGGTGCAATCAAATCAATCATGTCTTGGCTATGGCCGCATGCCACCACCAAACGCCAACTGTTGGAAGAAAATTGCGAATGAATGCTTAACTGATTGCCATCTACGATATTGCTCCGTATCGCGGATTTTGTCTTCTCGGGGCGACACGGCCTTGGACTGCCTACCCCTGGTCGACCCCCGCCGGCCAGGGAAAATCGCGGAGAGTCAAGGGTCCTCTGGTGATGGGAGGACATCAAAGCATTTCCTATCCAGATCCATGCAGCATCGGCGAATGTGCTCCCCCCGCCTCCCTGTTCCCATGCTGCTGTTCCTGGGTGCACGGAGCCTGGTGGGCGGACAAACAGGAATGTCCAAAACAAGATATCTCGGGCCTGTCTTGCCCAGGCGTGACACCAACAGCATCGGTAGACACCCAATGTCCGCCTTGGTGTACCGAACGGGGTTACGGTCCTGTGGGATCTGCTGTGCCCCCCGCGGGTCTGTTGTTCGGCGTCTACGGCGAGGATGGCGGCGGCCATGACAAGAAAGACAAAGGACGGCGTGTGGGACTCGCTTACGCATGACGGGATCGTCCCAAGGGCAAAGCACTGTCGTTGGCAATAAACTCGGCAGAGCTCTGCCTTTCTTGGTTTAATTTTAGTTGAAAAGCAGTCGACTGTGCCGGGCGCGCGCAGCATCCATCCACCACATCAGCAAATGAGATGGCCGCACCGGGTACGAGACGAGCGCTGACGGGGAGCTGGCGGGAGGGCACGGCTCCACGGGTAGCACGGGTGCACAGTCAGAGGGCCCAGAGAGAGTGCCGTGTCAGCACAGCCCACGTCGTGCTGCAGACAGCAGCCACCATCATGCATGCACATGGTCATCAAGGATCCTTTCTCGTCGGTGTGTCGGTTGGCAGAAGCCTCCCGAGTAGGTTCAATAGCCCCTGTCGGTGTGAGGCAGAGCGAAAGCAACAATGGTGCCTGCCACGCTGCACGTACTACGTAGGCAGCCATCAACCGCAAGGAGGGGGGAAAGGACGAAAACACGTGCAGTGGAGTTCGTCTGCGGTGAGGACGTCAAGGGCTGACCAAGGGCTACTGAGGAAAATCAAAGGAAGGAAGCTGGAGGCGGTCGAATACTACGTGCGCACGAGAACACGCACCCAAATCTCCACACAGCGGTAAAGCTTGCAGACGCGCGATATTGGCCTGGTTCTTGTCTGGGGCTGGCAATATGCGCAAAAGAGCTAGAAACATCTGTGCTACTCAGTCCGTCCGTTCGGAGGGGAGGCTGGCTGGCATCGCTGGGGACCTCCTGTCCCACTTTCCCCCTTGCTCCCTGCATCGGGCGGTTTCGTTTCGACCCATCAAAGACGCAAGAAGGAAAAGGAGAAATATTTTAGCCCGTTTTGGTCTACCTCCCTGGTCCTCCGCTCCAAGAGAGTCCCCACCGGCCGCGCTTCAGCCATCAGCCAGCCGCCACCAGGCGCTTTTAATATGGGGGCGACACAGACTCGGCCCACTCGCCGAGGGCCCCGGTTCGAACTCCAGGGGGCAAGGGCAGCAGGTGCCTGAGGCAGAAAGCCTGCCGTCGAATTCCAGAGGAATGGACGATCTGTCCTCAACATAAAGGCCGCGCTCCCCTCAGACACCCACGCCTCCCAACACCTCCCAGAAAGACCCAACAGCCAGGTGGCCTCTTTCATCCACGCACTTCTCCACACTTGCTCTCCTTATTGCGGCTAGCCTTTTGTCACCGCGGCTTTACTTCCGGCTCTGCAGTTGACTCATTAATTTGGACCTGAGCTAAAACTGGTGACGACACCACCGCCATGCCTCGCCGTTAGTCACCTCCTCGGCAAGAGCACATATTTGTATCCAGGGAACTAGGACGGCGCCCTCGACTGCATCTTGCCACTCGCCTGCTCTTGCAACTCCGCGCACACATCACGGCCCCGCGGTGAAGACGTACACACACACAAAGACCTCCTCTTTCCAGCCTGCCAAAAGTCCACCACCAAAGATGGACCCCTGGAACGCAACCCACGGCTCCCCGGAGCTCAAGTTCGAGAACTCGCCCGCCGAGTCCTTCCTCTCGACCCCAGGTGACATGTACCCGTCGCTTTTCGGCGCCTCGGACGACGCCACCCTGAACCCCTCGGAGATGATGAGCCCTTCGTCATTGCACGAGGACCGTGACCAGGCCGAGCTGGACCTCCTGTCCGGCATCGCCGCCGACTCTGCTTCGACCGATCCCACAGCCGCGGCAACCCCCGCGGAGACCCCGAGCTCGGACAAGAAGCAGACCAAGAAGCGGAAGTCATGGGGTCAAGTCCTTCCAGAGCCAAAGACCAACCTGCCTCCAAGGTAATTAACCCACTGTGCCCTCGGCCGCATCAGCTAGTGTATCGGCTTGTGTTCGTTTCTGACATCTCCTGTTCCACCCACCAGGAAACGGGCCAAGACCGAGGACGAGAAGGAGCAGCGTAGGGTAGAGCGGGTCCTCCGCAACCGCCGAGCCGCTCAGTCATCAAGAGAGCGCAAGCGGCTCGAGGTCGAGGCCCTCGAGCAGCGCAACAAGCAGCTCGAGCAGAAGCTCGCACAGTCCCAGGACATCATCATGTCTCTCTTTGAGAAGATCGAGAAGATGCGGACAGACAGCGGCGTCGTGTCACGGCAGACGCCCGTCACGCTCTCGCAGGAACTCTTCAGCTCCCATGATGCCCTGTCGGCGGTGATTTCAACAACCACGTCGCAGGAGAGGAAGCAGTCGCTCGTCGACGAGCTGCTCCGCTCCACTCAGTCTCAGACCACTGTCAACCCGGCGTCCATCTCGCCCGCCCTCAGCCCCGTCGCCGACGAGGCTCCGAGCCCTGCGCCGGAGCAGCTCGACGCGACAAGGGCCGCAACAACATCAGCGACGACCAGCGCAGACAAGATGGCTGCCGACGTCTCTCCCGACCTGACACAACATCCTGCCGAGGTGTTGTGCTCCGACCTGCAGTGTCGGTCGGCGGAGGCGTCGCAGCCCTCGCACCAGCCAGTGGTGGCCTCCTCCAGCAGGACCCCCTGGATGTCCCCAGCGCTGGCCCGCTCCTGGCAGCTCACGCTGCTGCTGACGTCGACGGCGGCGATCTTTTCGGCCTTCCAGCGGCCCTTGACGCTGATAGCTATGTCCTTGAAAGCGGACTTCTCGCTTCCCCCAACGGCTCTGATTTTGAACACGATTATCTGGCTGGTGACGCGGCCTTCCCTCTCGCGTCGTCGACGACAGGCTTCGACCTCTTCGACATCAACGAGTACCTCAACAGCAACCTATCGGCCAACCCCGACGAGCCGCAGCAGCACTTTTCCGCTGCCGGCCCCTCGGCGGGCAACGGCAACATCATGGGCTTCGGCGTCGAGCTCAACCCCCTCGACGACCCTGAGGCTTCGCCTTCTCCGGAAGATCCTAACCTGCAGCCCCAGCTTGGCGCGTCCTCTATCGGATGCGACGTTGGCGGCCTTGCGGTTGGTGCAATCTGAGGAGCGGCGCGGAGTCGACCGGGTCAACCGAGGGGCGGAGGGTCCCGACGTCGCCGAGTCTGAGATGGGCCATATCCCGTCCGGGACGGCAGGCAGAACAGGAGCCGCTGGCGCCTGGCTCAAAGGAGTCGCGCTACCGTCAAAGGAGGTACTGCTCACACTTGTGTGGGCCATCAAGGTTGAGGAGCGGATTCTCGACGTCCGCGCCCGGAAGAGATTCGGATCACCGGCGGCCTCGGTCATGGGGCCTGGTCGACTACCAACAAGCGTCGCCAAGATTGATGCATCACTAGCAGCATCACCAGATGCCAAAACTATTAACCACAAATTCGTGCTCACTAATCAGCACTCGAAGGCCAAAAGGGCCAGGGGGGAGCGGGACTTTGATGACATGTCGGCAGCTGGTGGGAAGCGCCGCCGCATGGGTTAATATGGCCTCGTCTTCTGTCAGTGCGCTCGCGCTACTTTATCTTTTGCTTTTTTGTGTTGCTCTATTTTGACATGACGGGAAAGGATGGGGGGAATTGGTCGGAAGGGCACATCACCCATCATCGCGAACGGGGTGGAGACAATGGGATGGCGTGGCGTCTGGGAAAAAAACAATACGAACCGGAACCGCCTCGGGCTCTTGACGGGCGTGGGGTTTGAGGAAAGGAACCTTGTATTACTATGTCAGCGAGCCAAACAAAAGGCCTTCGCTGAGTTGCTTTTATCAATGCTACCACATCTTTGGAGCTTCGGGTGTGCTTCGAGCATCTTTTGTCACAGAACTGGCCCCAGTGCACTTCACGATACACGTGACAAGCATGTGTCTGCTGCCCACCAGGGCTGCTGTCTACTTATGTTGGCTGTCTACATCTCGCGTCGGTAATTTGCAGTTGGATGGATGACGGACGCGCTCGATTCTAGAAGCTTGACAACATGGTACTTTGTATTAACTGGACGTAGGTTCCGCGACGATCCAGGATATCATCCTCGTGACGGGACAAAAGGAACAGGAAGAAGAGATAATAAGAAAATAAACGAAGAGAATCAAACTCGAACTCGTACACCAGACATACACAGCACTAAAAATACTAATCCGCCGTGCTGAAGTAATACGTTTCCCAAAGGTACTCGTAGTCGTCCAATATGCCCCCCACAAAGCCGGGGAGCCTCCTCCTCACGCCGCCGATGACGCCCTTGACGACGCCCTCGTAGGCGGCGCCGCGCATGGCCCACCAGCCCAGGCCCCAGCCGCGGCGGCTCCACTCCTCCCGCTCGAGGGCCGTGGTCCGCAGGCTGCGGTCGCGGAGCTGGCGGGCGGCGACCGAGAGAGCGAGGCCCAGCGCCCAGGGCGCCCAGGGCGCCCAGGTGGCGGCGAGGGCGCCGCGGCCGCGCCCGGGCTTTGCGGCTCCTCCCGCCCTGCCGTCGGCCGCGCGGAGGGAGAAGTGCGCCAGGGCCGCGGCGTAGGCCAGGGGCGCGAGGATGTGCAGCACCTCGGCGGCCTGGGCGGCGCCGGCCAGGGGGCGGAGCAGCTTCTGGGCGGGCTTGATGTCGTCGGCGGTGAGGACGCGCGAGAGCAGGTACGAGTTGATGTCGGCGCTGTCGGGGAGCGACGGCAGGACCGAGCGGGTCCGGGGCATGTGCCAGTCCTTGGAGTGTGTTGGTGTCGCGCTGCCGTTCCCGAGCGCGTGGCCGTTCTGGAACCAGCTGGCGTCGCCATTGGCCGCCGCCGCCGCCGCTGCTGCTGCTGCTGTTCCGCTGGGTTCCTTGTGGCCGTCGTGGTCGTGGTCGTCTCTGAGCTCGGGCGGGATGACGTACTCGCCCCCGTCCGGCTCGTCGCCGTCGTCGGGGGGCGGGATGGGCTGGCGCTCGGGCAGGGCGGGCGTCAGGAGGGGCCTGCCGCGGGTGATGCGCAGCAGGATCAGCTTGCACAGGGCCTTGAACGCCTCGACGAGGACGACGAGGCGCCAACGCAGGCGGTCGTCGCCGCGGCGCCTGGCCGCCATCTCGACTAGCAGCTGAGTGTACTGGACGATCTGGAGCGCCCGCGCGACGCGCCGGTAGAGGGGCGACTTCTGCGACCAGAACGCGGTGTAGCGGGCGTGGATGGTCCTGTTGGGGGCGGGCGCCGTCTTCGAGGTTGGCGACGGGGGGCAGCCGAGGCCCGAGGGGGGGGAGCGGGAGGAGGAGGAGGAGGAGTCAGCCGAGGCGCGCTCCAGGAGGGAGTCGTGGTACATGGAGAGGAGCTGGACGCCAGAGTGGATGGCTTCCGAGGCGATCTCGGCGTCGCGGAAGCGGCCTGAGGGGAGGGGGACGCTTGTCAGCAATGGGCACAGCATACGCCGGTCAGACGGGGCACGCGGACCAGGAATAACATAGGTTAGCGATCGCAACGCGCTCTCGATCTGAGACACCTGGCTCTGGTTCTTGGCTATGAAGCTTGCGTATGTTTGCGGCAGCGACAGCACGGCGCGCACGCCGCCCGGCTTCCTCGCTGCTTTGGGGGTCTTGGTGGTGATTGTGGCGGCCTCTGCTGCCGGAGGCGAGGGGCCCTCGATTGGCGGCGCCGGCGCGGCCATGGTGCGAGCGGGAGAAGAGAAGAACACAAAGACACTCGCTAGTACGGAGCTATATATAGTGGGTTCGCTTGGGGGGTCACCTCTACGTGGTCGCCACTGATGCCGCTGTCGCTGTTGCCGTCGTTTGTCGCCGTCTGTAGATGCTAGGGGCTGTTTGTCGCTGTCTGTGGATGTTAGGGGCTAGACAGCTTTGCCGCATCGTTCATAAGGTGGTGTCTGGTTGACATGAGATTGCACGGGGGCTAGACTAGGCCACAGACCTACCTAAGCCTGGGGCGTAGCAATGAACCCCACCCGCCCCATCGAGTGGGACCCAGCATAAATCGCCCGCGTTACGACACAAGACGCGAGGAGAAGCCGAGGCATGAACGGCCGCTTACCTGGTTTTGGAAGCAACTGATGGCAGGCAGACTGTTAGTCTCTAAACAATGCACCTTCCACGTGAGTCCCTGTTCTTTCTCTGTCTACGACCATGTTGCAGACCGTACTGGCCACGGCTTTCGATTGGCCGAGACGAGGAAGCCCAGCCTGGCCCAGGCGAAAGCTCGGTCTCTGTCTCGCCAAGTCGTCGGATACTAGACGACCTCGACTCCTATCTCCGGGTTGGCGATCTAAAGATTGGTAATCTGGCTGGTGATTGATGTCCTCCGAGACTCCGGCGAGAAGAAAAGAGAAGATGTTTGCGATACTCTGGTGAGAGGAAGAGGGTGAGCAGATGTCCCGAAATTCCGGTAAGAGAATGGGGGAATAGATACCTGTATATAATGTGCTTCTGCGCTTGCCAGACAGGTAGGAGGGCTAGCAGGAAGACACCAACAGTCAGCAGCAGACACAAATAAACGCTACACCCAGCCCCAGCACTAGCTAGTCCTCCATGGCCGAGACGATCAGGTTCTATACCAACCATGCCTGTCCTTGTACGAAGCCTGTTCCTGCTCCCGCTTCGCTAGCCTAGGCTAACAATCTTGGAAAAAAAAAAAAAAAAAAAGTTGCCCACCGCGTCCATATTGCCCTCGCCGAACTCGGTGTTCCTTTCGAGGAAGTCGTGGTAGACCTCAGCAAGCCAAAGTCTCCAGAGTTCCTCGCCGCGAACCCGGCCGGCCTCGTCCCCACGCTGCGCTACCAGGGGGAGCACACCATCACCGAATCGGCCATTATTGCCCAAGTGCGTATATCGCCGCCCATGGGAGAGAAAGAGACACCGACGACGACGGGGAGGGGCGGGACTTAACTAACAAACCTCGACCAAGTTCTTGGTCGACGCCCAGCCGGGGGGCGGCAGCAGCAACAACAACCCGCTGCTCCCCCCCTCGGGCTCGCCCGGGTCCGCCCTGGCCCGCGCCCGCATCGCCTTCTTCGCCGACACCTGGATGACCAGGCTCTTCCCTCTCTTCGCCAAGGCCCTGTACGGAGCCAAGTCCCTCCAAGAGGCCTCCGCGGCCGGGGCCGAGCTGAACGAGGGGATCAGGACCTGGCTCGAGCCCCTGCTTGCCGGGGCAGCCCCCTTCTTCGGCGGCAGCCAGAGACTCACAATGGCAGAGGTGTGGGAAAGCTTTGCGACCCTGTGCAGCCCATGTATAGACAGACTCTGGCTGACTCTGTGATCTTGTTCCCCTCGCCTCAGGTCTTGGTTGCCCCTTTCGCCCTCCGCGTCTTCGCCCTGCCCCAGGGCGGCGTCATGCCGTCTTCCACCAGCGACGGCCTGGAGGGCAAGGCTCCCAACTTCTACAGGTGGGCGCACGCCGTCATGAAGCACCCAAGCGTGAGCACCGTTTTTGAGAAAGGAAACGGGGTCGAGGCTACCCGAGAGCGTGTGGTGCCGATGCGAGGCTGGTAAGCCCTCGCTCTGTACGCTGTTCGGCCAGGGTTCAGGTCGGCTCCTTGGCCGGTTGGGGCGGCTGTTGTCATTGACAATGAACTCGCGGCCGTGGATCTGACGTTCGGCATCATCGAGCTGCTGGATCCGGCTGAACTCCCCCCGATCTGGGCAAGCTTGGGCTTGCGAAGCTTGGCCAGGTGGCGCTTGCGTTCCCCCCTCCCCCTTCCCCCTTCCCCCTTTTGGAAATCACGGCCCTCTCCCGACTTTTAAAAAGTAGGGCGTGCGCTTGCTTTGTGTATTTGACGAACAGGGGGTCTAGCTTGAATTCTTCGACCTGGGCAGGGGTAAGCGAGACCGGACGCCGGGTATCTTGTGACGAGCCATGGCTTGTGGCCTTCTTAAGCAGCTCGGTCTGGGGGCCATGGCGCGGTGGATGGCCCAGAGGTCGGCACAAACGCTGCGGTTGAGGTAGTTGGTTTGGTAGGTCTCCGAGTTGGCCGCATGGTCCATGACGAAGTTGCGGAGGGCCTCGCTCACTGGGGAGTAAACATGTTAGAAGAGCATATCCAGAAGACTATCTAGCACAGGAGACAGGGGGGATAGAGGATAGGAGACAGGGAGGACAGAGGACAGGAGACCAAGGACAGGAGACCAAGGACAGGAGACCAAGGACAGGAGACCAAGGACAGGATACAGGAGACCAAGGACAGGATACCATAGACGTACCGGTCTCACCAAGGTCGTTGCCAGCCATATACCGCAGCGTGTAACAGATGGTATTGTTCTTAAACCCAAGTAGCTCGCCGATGCGCTTCACCCACGAGCTGACCACGGCCTGGGTCATGAGCTCGTCGGACGTGGCCCACCCCATAGGCGTTCTCCTGCACATCCGGAAGATGTACTGGTTCTCGATCCCCTACTTGAACCCCAGCTACAGTTCCTTGGCGCTAGGGTGCACCCGCAGCTCGCTCTGCATGTGGGGGTCGTCGTTAAGGCTGTCGGACTCGAAGGTTCGGTCGTGGAAGAGGATTGCCAGGAGGAAGACGTGTGGGCTGAGCAAGAGACTAGGGTCGTACATGATCTCGGGGATGATGAACGGTTTGCTACTTTGGTCAGCATGGCCTGTCACGTCCAACTGACGGGTGCTAGGGACAAGGCACAGTCCAGAGGACAGTCGGGATAAACCGGGGCATGGAGGGGACAGGCGAACGGGCCAGAGGATAACGAGCCAAAGAATGACGAGCCAGAGAAGGCGAGCCGGATGACAAGCCAAAGGAGATACAACAAGGATGGTTGTAGGAGATTGGCTATGGAAAGGGGCTGGGCAAGGAACTGTGGCGTAAGGGCCGGGACAAAAAAAAAAAAAAAGAAAACAGGACACCTAGAAGGCCTGGACAAGGAAAGCATCAGGGCATAAAGGTCGTGGCCGGAGCATGATTGCCGGGCCCGGGAGATAGAACATATGGAAGGACAGGACTTACACTGCCTTGGGACCAAGGCATCGCTTGGTGTAGGCGACGGTCAGTTCGACCATAAGCCTCGCTGGGCCTTTGGGGCTCTTCGGGTCTCGGCGGGGTACACACGGATGTCTCGGTATCGCAGCTCCGGAACAGAGCGAGGCCGGGACCCCTGGGGTGTGCAAGGAGCAGGAGGAACAGGACGGCCAGAACACGGGCTTCGCCAATCTTGGATGCCTTCTCGGTCGTGCGCAGCGTCATGTCGATCCGCTGCTTGAGGTCGCCGAGGGTCATGACCCTGTTCTCGCGCTTCTTGTAGCTGAGCCTGTACTTGTTGCCAAGGTTGACGAGGGCCTGGTGGAGTTAGCAAAGTATCAGACGCGCGAGGTGCCAATGCCAGAGCAGCGTCGGTGCCAGAGCAAGGGGCAGACCCAGAGCAAGGTGTCAATGCCAGACCAAGGTGTCGGTGCCAGACGAAGGAGCAGATTCCAGAGAAAGGAACTGGGACCAGCCCACGGAGATAGGGTCTTACATTGTACATTAAGTTCTTCTTGATCTTGAGGTCAATCTTGCCATGGGTGGCTTTCTCAAGGCGAGACGGAAGCAACACCAGAAGGTGACGAGCGAGCTCCTCGAGCGGACCGGCCGCTTGAACTTGCCGGTTTTTCCTGTCCGCTGGCCTAGGCGCCAGTTGAGGAAGAAGAAGATCGTCTGGAAGTTGATCTCGTAACCTGGAAGTTATCTTGTAGTATCGCTGCTTCCAATCGGGCTTCTGGAGGACTTTGGTGCGGAATCTGTGGTTGTTAGTTTGAGTGGGCAGTAAGTACGTGGAGAGAGTGGAAGAACGAGAGACGTGGGAGGGAGAGACGTGGGAGAAGGAGGGCCAACTGATGCGTAACTGGCCGGTGATCTCCAGCCCTGGCGGATGGCTTGTGTAACGTGCGGGCGACCTCTGGCGATGAACCGTGACCCCGCGTCCTCGGCCGAGGTCTTCAAGGCCGTGCCGGGTGCCAACGAGTCCGTAGCCGGTCTCCAGGTGCAGGTCCCGTGAGTGACTGCCTCTGCGAGATCTTGGTCCGGTCCTGATTGTGAACGCCTCGGGGGAAGATAAATGGAGCCGCTTCTGGTCTTGGAGCACAAAAGGTCATGGAGCTCGGGCCTGGCGAGGTAAGCTGCGTGCAAGTGCTTGGATGTTGCTTTGGCCGAGATGCGGATGGACTCTAACCTGCAAGCACTTAGGGTTTATCAGTACTGGAGGTCAATGTTTGCTCCCCAGTGAATGTCAGCTCGTAGACAGATGCTGGGGCAGGGTTTGGGGGCTTGGGTCGACAGCAGCAGGAGGGGCCGGACCTGTCTCTGGTCGACAGCTCCGGGCTAGCCACGGCCGAGTCGAGAGTCTGACGGGCGTGTGGGCGTAGAGGCGTAGAGGTGCGTTAAAAGTAGCGACACCGGCCGACGAGATGTTTGCGTTTGTAAATCTTGAAGGAAATACGCAAAATGTCTGCTAATGGATATGTTAAAGTGTCGCTGTCCTGCGACGATGCCTCAAGTTGATTCGAGCGTGGGGAGCTCAGGGTTGCAGCTCCGAGACTCCCAATGACGGAGCACTAACCCCCAGCCAGCCAATGTAAGCCGAGGCCCACATAAGCAGCTCCACTGTTTCCTTCCTTTAGAAAGCTCTTTGAGCGCAGAGAATGGTGACTGTCATTGTCTCGACCACGGAGTTTATCACGTCGACTGCAGTATGGCCGTGCCGGCGGGCGCCTGGATCTAATTCTAGAAGCACGTCTCCCGCGAACGGTCCCCCATACCGCCCCGCCGTTGTACTCGAACAACCCACCTACTAGGGACCCCATGCTCCAGGCAATCCAATCACAAATTTTTAAACGAGAAAAACCATCCCTATTCGAAAAGACACATCTCCCCTCACGGAATCCAGCACCACATTGATTGGGTTTCCTGTAAGTTGACTTTTGAATTTTACGTTGGGACGAGCCAGGATGGCCCTCCATATAGCGCGGGACCTGTCCTTGGGTCCTTACTTACTGATTAGACCTACGTATGCTTGACACGCTCCTACCAGGATTCGACCCCCGCCGTGGGTTGACGCAGTTCGTTCCAATTCCCCAATGATCTTAACCCTCAGCCTCCACCTTTGAATGCAGCGACGAGGCCGGATCACGCGCGTCAGCCGGGAAACCCTCAATCTCGGCGAAAAAGGCAAGCTGGCTCTTCCAGCCCGCCCAGTTCCCCTTGCTCCACGTCAAGCGGCACACATCATCGCCTAGCGCATCGGCAGTCAAGCAATGCTCGTAGACCCGGCGGCGCGCCCGGTCGTCGCCGAGCCAGTGCGAGGCCGCGATGAGATCGGCGGCCAACCTGACGGCCCCGCCGACCTTGCGCGCCGCGAGGTCCGGGTAGGTCGGGGATCAAGGCAGGATACAGAGAAGGGAGGTTTCACGGCCGCAGTTGATCAGGCCCGAGATGGTCAGGCGCGCGATAAAGGATTGCAGGTTGCTCCAGCGCAGCTGGGTTTCGCTCCCCGAGCGTTTCGACGTGAGAGAAAGGGTAGGAGAGTTCTTTATGGTGTAGATCATTGTTGGCGAGAGAGGCCCCCCGCCTAGGTAGGGTCTTGTCAAGCGTTACGAAAAGGCTTGCCTTCGGCTTCTCTGCGCAACTTTCCCGCCAGGTACTCGACGGATGTCTCTCCGAACGGCCACGGGGTAAAGGTCCGAGGGTGGATAACCTCGCCCGGCTCCGCTGGGTAATCACCATCCGGCACTTGATGCTTGGGCATGTCCCTAAGCTCGCACAAAAACTCGACGAGAGCGTCCTGGACAGGGTGTGCTGGAGGAAACGCCGAGCAGACCTTGGCGATCGAGGTGGTTATCATCTCCATCCATCTCCTGGGGCTGGGGCCGACGAGAGGCGGAGTCAGGCCCTGCTTTTCCTCCTCGGCAGTCAACCGGAACGGGGGATCCCGCTTCTGAAGCATGTCGAGTCTCCTGTTTGCTTCCACGATGACTGGAGCGTCCATATCGGCTGCGGCTCGGGACGGCGTCGATGTCTGCGTGAGCAGTGCGTCCAGGATGCGCTTGTACGCAAGGTCCTCCGCATCGTTGTCTTCGTCAAACAGGCGAGGCTCGAAAGCGCGAGGGGCGGCTAAGAGACCTTGTGCAGCCTTAGTCGCGACCTGGAAAAGTGGGGAGGCGGGAAGATGGAACGATTTGCTACGCAATCCGTAGCCGCCGTGTCGATGGACTCGAGCGAAGGCAGCTGAGACGGCCGCGGACCGTGAGGGATGTCCGGTAGGGACCTCACAGGCAATAACGAGGAACGGTGACCCATACGACGATTACTGCCCTGGTTCGGACTCGGTGTCGTGCTCCGGATGTCCCCTTCCCACTCGGCGTCGATGTTCCGACCGGACTTCAAGCGCTGAAAAGGAACAGAAGGGAGTGCCTAGGACCTATCAGACGCCGAATAGAAGAAAATGTCCAAAACCAAGGCTCGGTGATGGCATACCAACTCAGTCGCACGATGTGGTCGCAGTAGCAGCCGCTTCAGGATATCGACGCGTTCCCCCGCACGAAAACGACCTCGCATCCGACTCGGCCGTGATCCGCTGCTATCACGTGTGAAGCCAAATGACCACCCCGACTGGCATCCGGCCTTGCCTCCCACGGCAACGCACCACGATATGCGAGAGTCCGGAAGGGCTAGGCTCCATGCAACAGCTCCACGTTTTACGCACGAGTTGCCCTCAGCAATTTCCATATCCGTGCAGGGTGAGCCAGGCACGCTGACCTAAAAAAAAACTGACAACCAACAGGTGGGTGCTTCGTCCCACATTTTCCCAAAAGAACATCAGCAACTACAAGCAACCTGCTAAAAGTAGTAGTTCTATATCTTTTTACAATTTAAAAGATATATTTTGAAATACATGCACGTACTTGTGCGGGCTAAAAGCGCCTCGCACTCGATCGGCCCTTTGGGGATAGAGTGCGGCGGGGCGATCTGTCGTTTTCGGGGCAATCTGTCGTTTTTTTGGGACATTTTTCCCCATACAAATTAGCGGGGAATCAATGTATTCTCAATTTGGCCTGTGACCTCCCCAACAGCATATTGCACAGGCACATGCATGCCCGAGCCCCCTAGTACGGCAGTGCATAAGGCCCGACGAGACAAAACCCAAAAATGGCAGCTAGACTTACGCCCATGTGGGCCAGAGGCGTGCAACATCCAAATTTAGCAAGCGCACAGCCCAAATCAATGTCAATAGCCGAACCATTACATTTTTGCCATTTTTCGGCTATTTAAATCGAGCTTAGAGATGCAGACCGGTGAGCAGAGATTTACATTCCTTTACACCACTTTACATGGCTTCACAGCTTCACCATGCCTCTGGACGTCCCCAACTGTGGGCAGAAAGTCCATGCAACCATCATTGCTTATGCCAATCCTCCTCCTACATTTTGTCCCGATTGTGGCTATCGCTTTCCCAAGCCCCCTGCCCCTGGCGACGAGGTTGTCGACCTATTTATCGTTTCGTTACCTCCCCCACCACGATCTCCTACCCTTACCCTATCGTTGCCTACCCTCCCTATCAAACGAAAAACACCTTTGGCCGATGATACAGCTTTTGCCGTACGTGAACGCAACTACAACATGCTGTTAACCAAAAAGCCTTCCAAACCATTAAGTGTTACCATTAGCACGAACTTTTTTTATGGTAGACACTACTACCAAAACGAAGACGACCCTATCTTTGCAAAGATCCGGCATTACAAAGCTATTACCCCGCTAAAAGTTTTCCATCCTGCCTAATACCCAGCCGAGCACGTTTTCCCTTCACTCGAACATCTTATTATGTTTATCGTAAACAAAAGTGCATTTTCTCCCACCCAAAAAAAGCTCGATTGGGTTTTGATCGCCGGGGTTAAAGGCAATAAAACCGGCATTACCGAGATTCCTTACATAATCGAAGGCCCAATTTCGTTCGGCCTTTTGCTACGCAAGCTTTACCCAAGTACGCGATACATTTCCTTTTTCCCAAGCATTTACTTTAGCTAACATGCTTTTATTAAAACTGTTAAAGCCGAATACACCTTGTCGTTTTTCGCCAGCACCCTTACAGATCCTCCTGCTTCCAAAAAGCCAGCTTATACCTTTAAGGATGATATTTCCCTGGCAGGAAGCAGCCCCGGAGGACCTATCACCCCATCCCCACGCAAAAAGGCATTAGCTCCCGCACGCAAACGCAGCGTTAAAAAAGAACCGGGAACGAAAATTAAGGTAGAGCCAATGGCTCGGGTAACCAGGCCTCCGAAACACGTGGTTGCCCCTATCCCGCTATCGTTCGCCCCACCACATCCACTAAGCTCCCCATTAGCGGAAATATCCGCTGCATTATTGGATTCGTTGCCTAGTAACAATGCTAACGAAGAGGCGAACGAGTTACTACCTGCCCGGTACACCTTTGTACGCGAAGGTTAACCCCAATAAGTGGATGAACACGCATAAGAATATATTAATGCGCAAAGCTAATACCTATAGATTAGGGGCACATCGCGTACTTCCAAACCCACAACTGTTCCACCTCTCTCTATGGAGCTCCGTAACAAACGGGGCCGGGCTTTGTTTACCGGAGCAAGCAAATCCCCCGCTAATAAACGGATTCGAAATTGCTAGGGTAATAAATTCG
This sequence comes from Falciphora oryzae, assembly GCA_000733355.1. NCBI lineage: Eukaryota > Fungi > Ascomycota > Sordariomycetes > Magnaporthales > Magnaporthaceae > Falciphora > Falciphora oryzae. Next base: position 154,648 of record JNVV01000069.1, read on the forward strand.
ATAACCCAAGTGCATCGGACGATATTTCGGGCTGAAAAGTGTTTACGAGGATGTGTTAACAGGTTGGCGCACGTATGTACATTAGCAATCTACTACTTTACTTTTTATTTGTTTGCAATTCCAAATTTCCTATGTCCTTAACTAGATCCTCCGTTTTATCGGCTGGTTTTTCGTTTTTTTTGGAGCCATCCTCCGCGAGCTGGTGTATATTTTGGAATTTAATTTTTAACTTGCGGATAAAAGCAGCCGCAAATTTTTTATCCAGCGTAGGGGAAATGGAAAACGACAACATAGGTTATACACTAATGCATACGTGCTTTTTTAAAGCTTCCTTTAACGCAAGGTACTGCTTAAAATAGGGCTGGTCTCGTTAGGCATGCGTTTTCCATATGGGCAATCCACCGAGTTTGTTTATAGCTGCTATGCAAAAAGCCAGGGTTTTTAAAGGAAAATATTCGTTAATATCCACCTGTTTTTATTCCAACACCTTTTTAACGTACTTTAACGCTACAGGATTAAGGGGGACACGCCAATTTCGAATGCCATTTTTCGGAATGTGGTACAGGTGCTAGGGGCGTCCCGGGATAATATAAGGTCGTCGAAGTTATCGTCGGATACGGTGGTTGTTCCAAAAGGAAACAAAGTTTGCGAACTTTTAGCGAATAATGGGCATGTAGATAAAAAGGAAGGCGATATCATCCACAAAAATTCCTTTAACATAAAAACCCTTTATCGCTAATTTGCCTAAAAAAATCTAAAGTTGTTAGTAATAAATTAACTTAAACAGGAGGGTATAAATATTTACACGCCAAAACTGGGCTTTACTTAAGCACAATCGGGACCACCAACTTTCGATTTTAACGTTAAACACGCTTTTCCCAAAAATAAAGCATTTTTAAATAGGAATCTCCTCCGGCTCCTACTATGCGGGTGATACTTCGGGGCCAAAAGTAAGCGCAGTAGGTATTGCGGAAAAACTCTTTTATGCATATGTCGTACTAGGGCCTACACCCGATAACACACTCGCACTTCCCTTCAACCGAAGCTGCTTTGTTTTTGCAGCTAAGGCAGCCTTGGTAAGGAGGTACTGTACCGCGCACAAAAGTTCCGTTTCCACTCCACGATTTGCACGGATAATAAAAGGGAAGAAGCCATAATGTTTAACAATATGCAAATATTGCGTAATAACGCTGCATGCTATGCGTACGCAAACGCCCACGTAAAACCAGGGAATAAAGCGAAAATGGGCATCGATAGCTGCGTAAATTTCGATACCAAAAGGTGCAAGCTTTATATAGCCATCCATTAACCAGATCCAATTAGGGCCAGGGGTAATATACCCTCCTTTGCGCCAGTATCCGTAATAGCGCCGTTTTTACACGCTAATTTCGTAATAGGTGCGGTAAATTTCGAATGCCAACTTCTTTAAAGCACAAATTATTTGCTAGCGTACATGGGTATACAAATGGTTGCGGCCGTAGGAATGGACGATATTAGTAATGTGCTTGTCAATACGGAAGTATTCGTTTAATTGCTACCGTACTAAATTCCGGAATTCGGGAGTAAGGCGGCGCCGGATATCGTGCTGGAAACGGAATCGTCGTAAACCGGAAAGGGAAATAGTAAACCCTTCGGTAAAAAGGATTTCGAAGATTTTAACATTTGAATAAAAATGTTTAAAAAAAAGCTTTTAAATACGAGGGAAAAGGTTAGGGGTAAAAAAAGTTTAACCTTTGCGAGCTTCCACGCCCCATTTGCGCAAAGCCCAATTAAACGTACGAAAGGTAAGAAAAAGGTTTTTTTTAATACGAAGCCATAATAAAATTTCGGCGCGGCTAGTGCTTGCAACGTAAACTTGGGTAATAAAAGCGCGATACGGTTTAAAGTTGATGGAAAGGCGAAGCATTATGGGCTAAAAAGTAAAAGGAAAAACAAATGGAAAAAAAGGAGGACGAGAAGGTATGGGGTATATATTAGGATATGTCGGGTGTATATAAATGTACATACGTTTATATAGGTGTACCGGGTTTGTATATAAAAGTACATATATTAAATTCCGCATTTTTTAATATAATTTAAACGGATTTTATTATAACGTGGTTCATCAGCGAGCGACACACATCACCGAGCGACACACTTGCAAAATGCATATTAAACAGCGCTTTTTTTCAACCAAATAACTCGCTTAATTTACAACCGAATTGTACCAAAATTTACATAAAGATATTTAACTATATAAAGAAATTAATATATTTTTTTCGGATTTTTATTATTACCTCATTATGGTGAGTTTTAAACACTGTATAAAATACTGTGCACTTTTTCCAATTTTGTCGAACTAACCCTAATAAAGTAATAATAAAAATCCGAAAAAAATATATTAATTTCTTTATATAGTTAAATATCTTTATGTAAATTTTGGTACAATTCGGTTGTAAATTAAGCGAGTTATTTGGTTGAAAAAAAGCGCTGTTTAATATGCATTTTGCAAGTGTGTCGCTCGGTGATGTGTGTCGCTCGCTGATGAACCACGTTATAATTTAATTTAAATTTATACATTTTACATGCAATTTTATTTAATTTTAATATAATTTATTCCTTATAAATACTAAAACTTATTAATAAAAATAAGTTCGTTCTTTTATAAATAAAGGTGTAAAATGTAGCCAATTCTTATAAGGCCCTGTTGGCTATGGTAAAGTCCTGTGCCCTTTTGGAAACTCCTGGTTATGCTGTGTAAAGAAAAGCTACATCGTGTAGCCCCATATAAGCCTATATCACCTCCTGTTAGCCTAATCGCTGCTGTCGTCAAAAATGTCACCCGCCTTTTTGGCTTTCGCAACGGCAATCTGGGTTTGCAAATCGCAAACCATGCCTTTCATGCGCTTAACCGACAGGTTTTTAATTATATCGGCCCAAACCCCGTCGGTGGAATCCTTATCCCGCTTGCGCTTGCGAGCTAAACTGGGGTTAGCTTTGTAAATCTATGTAAGGATCTGTAGGCAGGGATATTTACGAATCGCGGCAATAACAAAGGAGCACTTGTAAACAGCGCTCGAATACTGGCAGTTCGTGCAAGCACCATTAAACACCAGCCGGTTGCCCACTTTGCCCGCGAAGCAGCTGCCGCAAGGGCTAGTGCTTAAATCGTACGCACACTTTTTGCACACCTTCTTGCCGTTAGCTGGGTATATCAATAGGTTACACTGGTGTCAAGGTTTGTAAAGGTATGGAAATACTTACTAGGTGTGTTAATGAGCGCGTACGCTACCAGCGCCTGCTGTTGCTGCTGGCGCTCCTTTTTAATGACGGTTTGCACGAAGCGCGGACCGTACTAAACCTTCTTGGGGTCGATAAAACGGGTGACCTCCTATTGCCGCTTTTAGTTAAAATTTTTACAGGGGTATACAGGGGTGTACATACTTTGCCTCCGTCCTTAAAGGCAGAAATCTCCCCGATCATTTTCCAAATGGCATTATCATCCGAGTTTTAAAGGTTGCCGAACAGCCAACCAGTGATAGATATGGGGGAGCCCATCGTCGCTTAGGTAACCCTATCAGCCCGAGCGAGCGCTACGCCCTTATAGCTCCACTCGATGATGTGGGCGTATTTTTTAGGGGTAAAGGCAGGCGCGGAGGAAGACATGGTGGGTGAGCCGGTGTCAAGCGGTGTAGGCGTCTGTAAAGGCGGCTGCTGAGTCGCGGTCTCTTGATCGGGGGTTGACAGGGGTGTAAAGGTCTGTAAACGGTCGTGAATCCGAAAAGACCGGCGGGACATCCCGGACAACTTCACCTGAAAAAATCCCACCCAATATGTTAGCAAATGTTTTAACCGCCGTGGATTGACGAAAAATAGCCGTATGATAATAAAAAGTCGCGCGTTTTAAAGCGCGTAATCCGTAAATTCCAAAAATATATGTATAAAGCCGTAATAATCGCTGCGCGGTGGTGTAAAAGCAGTTATACTTACTTGACGTGGTGGTGGAAGTGTCGGAATCAAAAAATGATTACCGGGAAACGATTAGCGGCGACTCAATTTGATGTGGGTGCAATAGATCCCTAGCTTTTGATTGGTCCAATCCAATTTGTGGGGACGTCCCTCCCGCACCTGCCGTGCACCTATTGAAATTGTGGCTCCAATTGGGTTTTGTCTCGTCGGGCCTTATGCACTGCCGTACCCTAGTGACGCGTTTTTGATCGGCAACCCCGCTCCTACCGTGAGGGATCTCGGCTCGACTTTGCTGTATCTCGCTGCTTTTGAGGCAAAATTGCACCAAAATGACGAGGGTAAAGAGCGAGAAGGAGCGCAATCGAGCGCGGATAGCTGAGGCCCGGATTCTCGCCGCCGTTGAAGATATCGAAAACGGGCGGTTCAAAAGCGCCGCCCTCGCCGCGAAGCACTACGGATTGAGCGCCCGCACGCTTCAGAGGCGCCGGAAAGGCGCTGGATCTCGCTTAGCAAACGGAGGCTCGAATAAAGCCCTAGACGATACGGAAGAGCTCGCTTTAAAGGCGTGGATCAATTGGAGGCAGTCAGCAGGTCAGAGAGACTCCCATTAGCAATGAGTTCGACCCAGGCGTAGTTCCCTAATAAAATACCTTATTTGAAATAGGATCTCCCGTCACTGCCGTCGCCCTCGCGCAAGCCGTCAACTCGATCGTCAGCCGACGGAGGCACCCGCCGCCGCGAGAAGATAGGAAAAAATGGGCGCAAACGTGGCTTACGAAGCACAAGTCGATGCTCAAACGAGTGCGAGGCACGCCGCGAGCGTTTGAAAGGCGCGCTGCCCAAAATAGAGCCGTGATCAGAGAGTGGTTCGATTCGTACTCGCAATGCGTTGAACGGCACCGGATCGAACGCAGGAACTGCTGGAACTCCGACGAGATTGGCTTCCGGGTTGGCGTGTTCGAGGGTAGCGTTGTTTGGTGCTATACGGATATCGAGACTTGGTTCCAAAGCGATCCGGATCACCGCGCGCTCGTGACGATAATCGAAACCTGTTCAGCCGCCGGCACAACGATCCCCCCGTTCTTGATCATTGCCGGGATCAATATCAGCGAAAAGCACGTAATCAACTCTCTCCAATCGGGGACGAAGCTTACCACGAGCGAAAACGGCTGGACCGACGATCTGATCGCGCTTGACTGGTTAGATCATTTTCTCGAGTTTTCAAAGCCCTCGTCGCCTACTGATTACCGCTTGTTAATGATCGATAATCACGGATCCCACCTTACCTTTCCCTTCTGGGAGAGGTGCCAGCAGGCGAAAGTCGTCCTCTTTCTTTTGCCTCCGCACACAACGCACAAGTTGCAGCCTCTTGACGTCGGTATCTTCTCGGCTTACAAGTTTGCGCATCAGCGAGATCTCGGGCACCAGATTGAGTACGGCGCTGTCGATTATGATCGCCCAAAGTTCCTTAACGGCCTCAAAGATATGCGGAGGCGCGCGTTCAAGGTCAGCACGGTGAAGTCGGCGTGGGCAAAGTGCGGGCTTTGGCCGTTCAACCCGGAGGTTGTGCTTGATAATCTCGAGGATCCTTTAACCTCCGCGAGATCTGCCGCCGTAATAACGCAAAAGGTCGGGTATATCCCAAATGCTACAGATCAGATCCGCCGGATCGAGCAACGAGGTCAGTTTTTGGCTTCTTTTTATGACGACGACGACGACGAGCCTCACCCTCCCGTCAGAACGCCCTCGCCCGCTTTACTCGCGCACAACTGGAAAGAAGCTACAACTCCCACGTTAGATCTATCAGATATCATCACCTTCGAGGATTGGCTTGAAGAACGCCTGCATTCCTCCGCCAATTCCGGCAGGGCCGTCTCGCCAACGATGCTTCACGTCTACTCCAAGGTGAAGAAGGCAACCCATGCCGCGATACTCGCCGGTGCGCGTGCGATCGAGGAGCTTCGCCGCCGCGAGCAAGCCCAAATTGAGCGCAAACAACGAGCCTCTCTGAACAGGTTGATTACCAAGATTGGGCCGATCTCCGTTGACGACGCGCGCCTGCGGGCGATTAACGACGAGGGCAACCGCCTCACTTTCAAGCGGAGGGAACGCCGGCGCCTGCAAGGCAAAGACCTGAAGATGGAGTTGAGGATACTCAAGCGTTGGCTGCGAGAGTATAGGCAACAAGAGAGCACGCGCCTTGAGCAGTTGCGGGCGCGCCTGCGACTAGAAAAGGCCAAGCGCAAAGAGATTGCCGACCTCGTGCGCCCTCAAGAAGATGCCCTCGCCAACGAGGCAACCCTCCTTGGCAGATACTGGCAACAGCGCCGGGAGCGCGACGATCGGTTCCATGCCCTGCAGGAAGAGGCGTTGCTTCTTGCCCGCTTACAATCTGATAGGGAACAAGACGACGTAGCCCTTCCTCCTACCTGGCAGCCTGCCGAGGCACTCTCTCCCTATACGCCGTGGCGCCTCACGGCACGAGACGAGGGCACGGTCCGGAAGGTAATGCGGTTCTACTGGCGAGATAAGTACGGCCCAGATTACGCCTTGGGGGTCTTTTTTCCGGGCAAATATACGGCAGAGGACTACGAGGTATCCTCTCCGGAGGGCACAGATACGGAGGGAAGCGTGACTTCCGCGTCAGATACTGCTGATCGCGATAATCAGGACGAAAAGGCTGATCTAGGCGACTTGATTGATCCCGCCCTGACTTGAATAGCTTCATTTCTGATCAATTTACTCCAGAGTGCATTTCTCTTATTTGCACGAACAGGGCCTGGGCGCTGGAGGTGGCCCATGTCTTATGCAGTTGAGTGTGTCATGCGCATAATTGAGGGTACATTGATTCCCCGCTAATTTGTATGGGGAAAAATGTCCCAAAAAAACGACAGATTGCCCCGAAAACGACAGATTGCCCCGCCGCACTCTATCCCCAAAGGGCCGATCGAGTGCGAGGCGCTTTTAGCCCGCACAAGTAGTGATAACACGTATATTGGTTAAACTTTTCTCTATCCTATGAGTTCGTGGAGATATGGGAGGTTGAAAACGGCGATGGAGGTCACTTTTTGGTGTATCGTTTTTTTTTTTAGGTGAACGTGCCAGGGTGAGCCCGGCCTGCACAGCCGCGTGGCCCAGCCTTCCGGACACACACCACGGTGTGTCACGTGTCCAGTCACGTGCCTCTTGCTTTGGACTTTGATATCGCGATTCTGAAGGACTATGCCTGCTGGGTTCAAGCTAGCTTCAAACCCTTTCCTTCCCCTGCTCGTCAGTCACGATGGTGGAAAGGCCTCAGATGGTAGATCACATGCATCCCTCTCAGCCCCGTCTGGCCGGCCAGATGAACATCAGCCAACGGGCTGGAAGTCTTTGATTGTCGATAACAAAAGACACGAACGTTGATCGCCATGGTCTTTTTGTTAAAATGAAAATGGTTCATTGATTGACATCACTTTTTTCAAGTGCAGTCCGCACGCGTTGTGCCGCGTGAGGCCTAGAATACATAGAGTCACGTGACTATGTCATCTGACCCACCACGTGACCCCGCATCACGTCTGTCGGGTCGATTTACTCCAGCACTAGGAGTGGCAGGCAGACACCCCGAACTCCCAGGAATAACGCCGGTTTTATGGTTCATCGCTGAGCACTCAGGGGCCGAGGAAGACGCATGATGCCCTTCACCGCTCGCCCCCAATCATGGTGGACCGGAGAGGCACACGTGGTAGGGCCGGACCATACCCAAGTACCAACGGCATCCCTGGTGGCGCCGGTCCGACATGGCCATCGGGGCTTTCTTGGCTAGAGGCGTGGGCGGTTGGGATCAGGCGGACAAGGACGGGGGCCTGGCAAGATTAGGGGCGGGCGAGCCAGGAATCAGCACATCGTGGCCAGGTCACGGACTTATGTGGTGAGGGAATTCTGCGGGCGAGCCGGGTGGCTATGGAGGTCTCCTGAGACTCCAATCAAGGACGTCGCCCTGAGCGTTGTAGCCAGCTACTTATTTGCACCCGCCGTTCCTGTCGTATCGTCTCGAGATGGATGAGCCGTTCTCGACGTGTTCCACCTTCCCGCCCGTATCCTAGATGCCTGGTCACCGCCTCGACGGACCACACGACTCCGGGACCACCGCGAGGATATAAGGGGGTACTGTCCCGAAAGGAGGAGTTATAAGGGCAAGCTTCTCAACATCATGTCCGCTGATCCTTGTACTCGATGTACTTGCCTGGTTATACAACCTGCCTCCCCCTTTCTCCCTAACATCAATCCCTGAGATGGACTAGAGGAAGTTCAAGGTTGTCGTGGGCTCCATGGCACAGGGGTGGGAGGGGATGAAGAGACGTGAGAAGCGGCGGTAGCGGCGGCAACAGCAGCAATAGTAAATGGAACAAGTGAATTGACTTCAGATCCGCCTCCACTCCTCCTTTCTCGCATTCAGCCTTGGTACAGAGAGTTGCCGAACATTGGGCCTCACTTTCCTGCGCCGTTTCAGGATAAACTCCCCTAGTACTATGCCCAAACCTCTTGTGCCGGTGTCGTGCGGGACTATTCAAATCGAAATCGGTGTCCGTCGCAACAGGTTATTGCCATGGCGGTACCTCTCAGGGGCAGACATGGGCGGTTCCCACCAACCTCGGGCACATGGTCAGAGAAACGGATAGTCTTCCTGGCGCCGACAACATTAGTCTCTTCGACAGCTGACAAGGCGACATACTCTTGTGTTTGCTTACAGCTGTTCTTATAGCTGACTTTTATGACTGTTGGGCGGTCCCGAAGCCGAGAAGCCGATCACGAGAACCCTCCCTGATCGACAGCCAAGGGCAATCGTCGCGGTCGAGGGGGATATGGCCGAGGTGGTGGGCCGGTAGTCGAGGGGAAGCCAAAGCGCATTGTGCCCGTTCCACTTGATCCAGAAGTTATCGGGGCTTAGACCATAGCCGTAGGATTGTGGTGCCGCTGAAGCTTGAGCTTGCGACTGACCTGGGGTGTCAGGCTGAGGCCGAGTCGCGGTACGGGATCGAGTCTTGTTCTCAGGCCAGACTTCAGCTTGAGCTTGTGCGCTGTCAGTATCCATCCGAACATTTAGCTGCATAGGACTCAGTTCGGTGAGCAAGCGTGAGCCAGCAGTGTCAAATGCGACCGACCACTTGGGGCTGCCATAGTCCTCGAGCGTGCGTTGCAGCGCCCCCGTGGCCGTATCCCAAATCTTCACGCGGCGATTCGCCGCCGCCGAGGCGTCTTTGTGCCACGCAAAGTCGGACGCCGCCGCGAGCCGCCGGCCGTCGACAGAGAACGCGACCGACCGGACGTCGTTGTGGCCATGGAACTCGAACGTGTGTTGCAGCGCCCCCGTCACCGCATTCCAAATTTTTACCGTCCCGTTACTTGACCCCGACGCGAGCCGCCCGCTGTCGGCAGAGAACGCGAGCGATCTGATAAAGCTGTTGTCCTCAAGCGTGCATTGCAGCGCCCCCGTCACCGCATCCCAAATTTTCACCGTTTCATCGCTCGACCCTGACGCGAACTGCCTGCCGTCAGCAGAGAACGCGACCGAGCAAACAGGCCAGCAATGCCCCTCGAGCGTACGTTGTGGTGCCCCCGTCGCCGCATCCCAAATCTTTACCGTCCTGTCGCCCGACCCCGACGCGAGCCGCCTGCCGTCGGCAGAGAACGCAACCGAATTAATGCTGCCGCCATGGCCCTCAAGCGTACGTTGCAGCGCCCCCGTTGCTGCATCCCAAATTTTTACTATCCCGTCCTTTGACCCCGATGCAAGCCGCCCGCCGTCGGCAGAAAATACCACCGAATTAATGTTATCGCCATGACTTCCGAGCGTGTGTTGAAGCGATACCGTTGCCGCATCCCAAATTTTCACCGTCTCGTCGTCCGACCCTACCGCGAGTCGCCCGCCGTCGGTAGAGAATGCAACTGGTAAGCCGCCGTCGCGCCCCTCGAGCGTGCGTTGCGGCGCCCCCGTCGCCACATCCCAAATTTTCACTGTCCCGACCCGCTGCTCCATAAGCCCGCCCCGAGGGTTGGCTGACGCTGACGCGAGCCGCCCGCCGTCGGCAGAGAACGCGACCGACTCGACGGTGTCGTCATGGCCTTCGAGCGTGCGTTGCAGCGCCCCCGTCGCTGTATCCCAAATTTTTACCGTCCCGTCACTTGACCCCGCCGCGAGCCGCCCGCCGTCGGCAGAAAATACCACCGACTTGATGTAATCGTCACGGCTCCGAAGCGTGCGTTCTAGAGCCCTCTTTACTGCATTCCAAATTTTCTTTCTCTCTTTGCCTGACCCCGACGCAGAAAACACCACCGATAAAGTGTGATCGCCTTCGAGCGTGCGTTGTGGCGCCCCCGTCGTAGCGTCCGAAAACGTCCCGTCGCCCGACCCCGACGCGAGCCGCCCGCCATCGGCAGAAAACACCACCGATAAAACGCGATCGCCATGGCCCCAAAGCGTGCGTTGTAGCGACACCGTAACCTCCACCCTCCCGTCATGCGACGTCGATGCGAGCCGCCCGCCGTCGCCATAAAACGTCATCGATTCAATGGTTTGGGTGCCGGCGTCGGCGTCGGGCTTATGCGTGCGTTCCAGCGCCCCCGGCACCGCATCCCAAATCTTCGCCATTCCGTCGCTCGATGCCGACGCGAACCCCCCGCCGTCGGCAGAAAACACTACCGATCGAACGTGATCGCTATAACCCTCAAGCGTGCGTTGCAACGCCACCGTCACCGCATCCCAAACCTTCACCGTCCCGTTACGCGACCCCGACGCGACCCGCCAAAAGTCGCCGGACGCGACCGACTTAACGCCGCCGCCAGGGTTTTTGAGCGTGCGTTGCAACGTCCCCGTCGTTGCATCCCAAATTTTTACCGTCCCGTCGTTCGACCCCGACGCGAGCCACCCACCGTCGGCAGAGAACGCGATCGAGGAGATACGGTCGCTATGGCCCTCGAACATGCCTTGTAGCGCCCCCGTCGCTGCATCCCGAATTTTCACCGTTTTATCGCTCGACCCCGACGCAAGCCGTCCGCCGTCGGTAGAGAACGCGACCGAATTGACAGCGCCGTTATGGCCTTCGAACGTCCATTGTAGCGTCCCCGTTGCCGTTTCCAAAATATTCACCGTCCCGTCGCCCGACGTCGACGCGAGCCGCCTGCCGTCGGCAGAGAACGTGACCGACTTGATGATGTAGATCGCGCGGTCGTCGCCCTCGAGCATGTGCGTGCGTTCCAGCCCCCCCGTCACCGCATCCCAGATTTTCACCATCCCGTCGCTCGACGCCGACGCGAGCTGCCTGCCGTCGGTAGAGAACGCGACCGATAAGACGTCACCCCTATGGCCCTCGAGCGTTTGTAGGCAAGGGTTCCAATTACGCTCCATGATCGGTTTTGTCGTTATCCAGCTAATGTGTTCCTGAAATAACAGTCGAATAACGCTTGTCTCCGGAGCAAAGACAAGCGCCGAGGAGTAGAGCTGGAGGGGTGCCTGGTCAATTGCTGAGCGGCAGTTGAGGATAAAACGTTTCGCATCGTGAAGAAACCGCGAGACTTGCGCACCGTTATCGCGCTAATAATTTGTCTCAGCGAATGCCGGCCTATAGCTTTGGGAAGTAACTTACATCAACGAGGTTCTGCAACTTGTCTATGAGCCCGATGCTCTCCGAAATCCTCCCGAGGAGACACAACGCTTCAAGCCAGTGGAGGAAGTGGCACCGAAGGAATTGGAGCGCTTGGTGCCTGTCGTGAAGCCTGGCTCCGCCGCCGTTCAAGTGATGCACCCAGTACAGACACGCATACTGAACCTCTGATGGCAGGCATCTGTTGATCGTGCCCGGGTCGACGTGCTCCCGAGCTTTCCCAGGTTCCCGCAATCCACAAACGTCCTCTTTGAGATGGCCACTCTCGGAGAGTAGCTCAAGGCATCTGTCCGCAAGCATCTTGTGCGTATCGCCCTCATCAACCCAGAATTCGTGCTGGTCCCTCTGATCGGGATGGGTGAGGAAGCCTCGGAATGAATCGTGGAATAGTCTCACGGGAGCGTCGGCATCAACAGGGATATCCAGGACCGAATGAAGCCGCCACAGTCTGTTGTTAACGCATGCGGCGGTTATGCCGAGGAGGCGCGCGAAAGAAGCGGCCGGAAGAGGATTTGCGAGGGTGGCTATCGAGCCGACGATTTTTTTGATCTCCTTTGTTGCTTCGAGCCGCCTCGGGCCCTTTAAACCAAATATCGTTTGGTTCAGGGCGGGCAGATATGTTGAATCGAATTCTCCGCGGGCCTGATATTCGAGGATCTGCCGAAGCCTATCGTCTGGCCCGCCACCGCCTTGTCGATCGTCTTCGATGAAGCGGCAGGCGGTTGCCGCGACGATGAACAGCGGGATGGCCATCTTCAGGAGTTTCTGGAACTGATCCTCGCTAGGCCAGCCAGGGAGGAGCCGGAGCTGCTTTCGGATTTTTGCCAACTTGTCGGCCAAGAACTTGGAAATATCGTTCTCGATAATTGACTGGTGGACGTCTTGCAGAACCAGATCTTGGTAGGTGCCGCCGATCATGTCGAATTGGGAGCGAATTGGGAATTCCGGTCGGCTAGTCACGAAGAACTTTAGGCGAACTGATGTCAGTTGCTTCGCTTGCGGCAAGAGGCCAATGATGGTCTGAGCATCCTCTCCACGGTCACACTCATCGAGGGCATCAACCACAACCACCATCGCCTTGGGAATCCCCGGGTTCGATCCAGCACCCTTCAGCGGCTGTAAAATAAGCTGCTCGAGCTGCAGCCTCATTGCCTTTTCGGCAATAGAGTGGTCGGCCTCGATCGCTTCTCGAACGTGCTGGCCCAAGCGAGGGTGCTTTTGGGCCAGCTGGGCGGCGATAGTGGTGAAGAACCGTGCTGCTCTGCCATGGTCCCCTTCGCCCCTCTTGAAGAAGAAGCTGGCGCCAAGCGCTCCCTTTTTATCGAGCTCCGCGGCCACAGTCCGAGATATGGTAGACTTCCCGGTGCCAGCCATACCTTGGAGCCAGTATATGCATTTGCTGCCCGTATCGTCGGCCCATTCGTAAATTCCGGCGAGGAGATCGACTCGAGTGCCGGGAAAGCATAGGGCGTCATGTTCGCTGTCGTGGGAGTCGAAGGAGGCTCCATTGGCAACGGGAAGGCGACTCATCACCGCTCTCTGGTCGGCATCAAGTACGGTCGTGCTAGTTGGAAGGCTGTCAGTCACCGGGGGTCGGAGGGTGGGGGTCATGCTTTCTATCTCACTGTAGGCTTTGCACTTCTTCCTTCACATTAGTCGTAGCGCATTGAATGTTCTTCAGGTCTTCGCCAACTTCAAGTCTATTAGCGACGCAAATATCTCCGGTTCGACAGGGGAACTAACTCGATGTAAGCACATCAACCGCCCGCCGTGTGGCCTGAAGGTGACTGGTCCGAACAAAACCGAGAAGCTCCTTCGCGTACGCAGCCGCAGTGGCAGACGCATACCGCTGCCATCGGTCGTTCTTGTGCGAATCTGCGTAGTCGCAGATTCCCCTGATCACAAGGCAGGGAAAGTGGTTCATCAGACCGGCGGCCTCCATTTCGAAACAAAGGCACTCCTCTCCTGCAGCTTCTGCAATCTGGTCCCGCGTAGCGGCGTCCTTGATGAGTGTGTTTCCGGAAGCAATGGTTCCATAGTGGATCTCCGGATCGGTTGTGTCCCGCTGATCGCGTTCAACCTCCCAGGATGTGTCGCAATTGGCACAAGTACTGCCCCCAGCATGATCGTAAGTCGACATGAAGAGCCGGTCGTTCTCGAACCCCTGATGGACAAAGGCGGGGGCTTTGTGCTTCGGTCTCTTCATAATGGGGTTGGCCGCCCACATCGCTTGGAGCAGACCTGGAATCTTGGATGGCGCAATTTCGTGCTCTGCCTGTAGGTTTGCCAGCGCCTGGAGAAGAACCGGAGGAGGCATGTTGAGAGAGCCTTTCCGCTCCCATGTTTGATTCGACTTCGCCTTCCCTAGGTCGTACTGGACGACCCCTCCGACTTTTCCATCGGGCTGGCCGACAACGACATCGCCAAGCCGAATATCCCGATCTTGATCAGGACGAGCAGCACCACCACCGATCCCCACCAGCAGACCAATTCGAATCTGAGGCAGGGAAGAGAGAAGGTTCGAGGCCGTAGTTGCCGCGGAAGTTGTTCCGTATACACCGGCGGGAAGCGAGGCTATGACAATGTTGTGCTCGCCCATCCGGCCCCAGGTGTACGAATTCGTGTCGGACTGATGTTGCTCAAAACCCTCAGGTGTCTCGTGCCGATCATCGAGCAAGGCCGTTGCTGCTGCACGCTCGATGGGGAGCGCGGCAATCCACCCTATGGTATAAAGGTCCGGGCTGTCTAGCACCAACATCGTTGAGAGGCTTGGGTTGGCGCAACCAAGGGAAGCCGAGGGGAGAAGTTCGGTCGTCGATACCGGAATGGAAACGGTTTCGAACTCTGAGAAACACAACGATGGTGAAAGAAGCTGGAAAGCATGGTGACCACTGCTCGAATGCAAAGCCGTTGGGCAGAGGGGAGAAGTCGGCCGGGCAAAGTAGGTCAGTGACCAGCGCCTTGTCGCCCAATGAATATCCTTCTCATGCGCCTATCACACGCGCTTCACCAATCATGCCTGTGGACAAAGGGACTCCGCCGCCGCCCGATCCTGATTGAACGCCAGGTCGAGTCGCGCCGCGACATGCACGGACAGCAGCGTTTGCAGCCTCTCGAGTGCGCGAGAACAAGCATGGCGCCGACGCGTCGCGACACGGTCTCGACCAGCACCTACAGCTCTTGCCCGCATCGTACCGCAGAGTCTGGTGACGTGGCTGCTGCCACAGCCGGCTCTGGTTCGCGGGTCTGCTCATGCCACCCCGTTCCCCGCACCACCAGCTCTTGCTCGGCCGGGATGTTTCCGCCACGGAGCCTGGACAATTGGCCGAATGTTTCTTGAGCCCATCCTGCGATTCGCTTGCCACACGGAAGCGTCCACGTCCTTCGGTGGCCAAGCAAAAGTGAGGCTGTTGAGGCCGGAGGGGTAACCCCTCCGTCGGGCACGAACTGTTGGCCCGCAGCCAGACCTGAGGGACCGCCTGAAAGGACTCTTCCATCGAGCCCTTGTTACACTGCTAGAGCCTCGCTTCTCTACAGAATACCCCTGCTGCGGTGGGGGAGCGCGGCTGCTTTGGCAACGAGGCCGGCGTCCAAGGATGCACCCAGGAGTGCAGGCGAGGGCTTCGCAAGAATGTTTTCACGGAGGAGGCTGCCGAGGACTACGGGGAGAGAAGAGCCGCCTAGATAGTCGGCATTGGGTACTCAACCCAGCCCCAGTCACACATTGCGTGCTAACCCGGACAGGGATGCGCTAGCGCACGCGTACTGGCTGCAAAAGGCTTGCCCGGTCTTCGGGTTCATCCAGGGGTGGGTAGGGAGACAGTGGTCAGATGACTAGTCACGTGCCCCCCGAACCCCAACACTGAGAGCAAGACCCCTAGAGGAGCCACTGTCACAGCCTATTGCGGGGGAAAAGTTCACACTAGGGAACAGGGGATATGATCAAGTAGTTACCGTCGTTATCCTCGATGCTTCCGCCAAAGCCCTCGACATCGTCCTTGTCGTCCATGACGCGGACTCCGACCCCGACACTTGGACCGCAGAATACGATAGCGTGTTGAGCCGCATTCTCCCCGTCGACCCGCAGAGGCAGAAAGCGCGTTTCCGCCGGGGCAACTGAGCGGCGAGTTGCCATTTTCATTCCTTTCAATTGTCGCGCCTTGGGCACGCACGGGGATTTGACTATCGTGAGGCGTTTGTCCAGGCTGCTCAGGCGCAAGTCAGCCATCCGGCTAACCACATCAGAATGTCGTCATACCGGGCGGCTTGGGTCGTGCTCCGGATTCCTGATTCTGGCCCAAAAGCCAGCCACTAAAGCCACAGGACAAAGCACCTGCCCCGCGATCAACTTTGACCCTGGATTCTGGTCCAGCCCACTAGCAACGAACCCGCCCAGACTACCCGTCCACGAAGGCAAAACACCGGCGTGAGTTCACAGTCCGTTTATTATAGCTTACGCTGCTAACTCGCCAGTTCCCTGGGCCTTGAGTTGGGGTCATACAACGCAAGGATGGCCCTGGCCTTCGAAAACATTGTCAGCCTCTTCTGTACTGCGCAGTCGATCTGTGGGCCTGGCTTTCTCCAAGGAAGGTGCGTGCCTCTGTCGCTTGTGTGCTCGTGCTTGCTCTATCTGCACTTGTGCTTACTCTATACAGGCATCAGGGGCGGCAGACCTGACTTCTTTGATCGTGGACGCCTCAGGAGTCATTTCATGGCTCGATCAACTCGACGCGTGCGGCGCGTTCGAGTCGCAAGATCGAGAGCCGCAAGAGCCGCAAGACCTGGCGCAAGACCAGCCGCAAAACCAGCCGCGAGACGAGCCCGAAGAGCCCCAAGACGAGCTGCAAAACGAGCTACAAGACCAGTCGCAAGACCTCGAGCTCCCAATCTACGAGATGCCGACTCCTCCCGAGTCGCTCTCCCAAGAGGAGACGACTGGACGACGACGATCCGACTCCAAAGTCATGGACCGAGACTGCTGGCCGTGGCCAGCAGGTCCCTGTCGCCATCCGTCCCTTTGGCCAGCCAGCCAACCACTACTGCGCCTCTCCGCCCCCTCCTCAACCACATGCAAGCGTCCAGCCGCTCCAGCTCCGGGCTGTCTGAGAAGCCATCAAAGTCGAGAGCTAGAAGCACACGCCCTGTCAAGCGGGCTATGACCTTGAGACTTCTCGCCAAGCCCGTCGAGTTCGTCAGGAAGGCTCAAGACCCCTTCAGCCGGATCCCCCCGAAGCCCACGACCTGCTTAGGCAAATCCAACGTATCACGGGCTTCAACAAGTCGGCCTTCATCCCGCCACGGCCCGCAACATCATCAACAGGGAGCCTCCGGAAGGCTCCGAGTGGCCGAGTCAGTGGTTTTCCCAACAAAACGATAATGCCAAGGATTTCCAGATGTGGCGCTCGCAGAGATGCAATTCAAGCTGCTGCAAGATATTACCAGCCTTTTGCTGCTCCTCAATACGGCTAATGCCCACCGAGCTTGGAATCCGATGTGATTTGCTACTTGGGCTAATGTCGGAAAATTATAGACTATCTACCACCCCCTGTACAGCCAAGAGCAAGATCGAACCCCCCCTCCCCTCCCCTCCCCCCCTCTCCCGGACAAGGGGGAAAGGGTGGGAGCAAGGAACGATGATCCGTTCGATCGAGGATTTGCTGGTGTCGGTATACAGGACCCAGATGTCATGTTTGAAAAAAGAGCCGTACAACCCCCAGTATTTCCAGTCGTCAAATTCCTCGCCGCTGGGGGGGCAACGTTGGGAAGGGAGGTCGTTGAGATAGAGGAGGGTACCGAGGAACAGGAGAAGGCGCTGGCGAGATCCCCCGTCAATCAGGGCCGGTCCAGGTCTAGACTGGGTCGCCGAGGTCAGGCAGGCTGGGATGGCGCGCCGGTGGACGTGTGGGTGCGAGTGAGTTAGGCGTGTGTCGGCGTTCTGACGGACGGGGGCGTCAATCGCGTGAGAGAGCCTGCGGCAGATGATTTTTGTCGACACTTGCTGTCGTCAAAACCTGCGCCCGGCTTCTGCCCTCAAAATCCCTCCACCTCTGGGATTCCCTCGCAACCAGCCGATCGTTCGCACGCAGCACTATACCTCAGAACACCACTGGCCAGTCCAAGTCTAGCCGTCCGACCAAGTAACAGCGCAAAAAAGGCCGCGTGGAAGAAGAGACAGCAGAAGATCGAGGAGCAACCGCGAAACAATCCGGCTCCGGCACGTAGTGACCGAGTGTACGTCGCAGAGGTCTAGCACGAAGAGAGTGGACGAAAGCAGCGACGCCAGGTTCCGCGGGCTTCGGCCTCGGTGCGGTTGTGGGCTTCGCGCTCAACTTGCTCGCGAGCTTCGCACTCAGCTTGCTCCCGGGCTTCGCGCTCGGCTAGCTCCCGGGCTAGGCGCTCAGCGTGTTCACGGGCTTCGTCCTCGGTGCGGTTCTGTTCAGCCCGTTCGCGGTCTTCGAGAAAGGAATCTTCGCCCAAGCCTCTTCCAGTCTCCGCTGATTCTCCTCGGCCTGTACTGGTTGGGGGCCGGGCTCTTCAATCGCATCATGTCGAACCGCAAATATCTCGCCCGCGAACACGCTGGGCGCCTAGCCCGCCGCTGTTGCTGGCCCTGGTCTGGCCAGGGAGCACAGCCCGCAGCGCGTTTCCTGAAGCCTCGTTTCCGGGGTCACATCTGGACGTTATTGTCACTGTGGCGAAAATGCATACGCCACGATGACTTGGCGAGCTTGGGATTGTTCATCTGGCTGCTGTTGTTGTCGAGATGTAATAGCCAGCGCTGGCCAAACTCGGTGGCAGAGACGAAGCACGTCTGGATCAGCTCCTGATCTCCTTGTGTTACGGATGATCTCCACGCTGTCTATAAACCTGTATGGAAGGAAAAAAAAGACATATTAACAACATATATAGGAAAAATGCGGTCATCAGGGAAGGAGAGGGGTGTTTACGTGTTGCTCAGCTTGAATTGCACCTTGCGGATCTCCACCGACAGGGCGTCAACCTTTGGGAGGTTGGACCGCTGTTCGATCAGCAGGTCCAGGTGCGTGTCGGCGATGTCGAGGAAAGCCCGCTTGGCGTTGGCCAGGCGCATCTGCGGGCCGCCGGCGATGAGGCGCAAGTGGCCGGTCTTGAGCTTGCAGCCTGGTGGTTTGATCCCCATGACGTGGGAGTCGGGGTCGGCCAGCGCCATGCGAAAGTCGCTCCAAGGCTCCGATAGTGAGCTTATTGGAGACTGGGGAGGACATGTCGAGGAGGAGGGAGGTAAAGCGCAGGTATGCAGGAAGGTAGAAGGTCGTAGATGTCCCCGAATATCAACGTCGGCTTCGGTTTCACAGTTTCCGAACCTGGGCGTGTCGAAACTGTGCCAAACTTGCACCAGCCGCGGGATGATGCCACCCGGCCGGACGAACCACGACTAGAACTTGTCTGGCTGTCCGTCAGCTATCAGCAAGTTCCTTTTCGACTTGGCCCTGGATGCGTAAAAGCGGGGGGAAAGTCCGTTAGCCATTGCCAAACTGGGAGGCTCGGCTGTCGGCTGCAGCCCGAGAGAAACGCACCTTGATCTTCCGGGAGTCCTCCATGAAGCGTAGGTGCTCTCCTGGTCCCACTTCTGCTGCATCTGCTGCATCTGCTGCATCTGCTGCATCTGGTTAACCAAATGGCCCATCTGCTGTGCTATTTGCTGCAGCGGATCTGACTGCTGGTGCTGCTACTGGTGCTGTTATAATCGCTGCCCCTGGGACGCTGTTGTTACTGTTGCGGCTGCCGCGGCTGCTACCGGTACTGCTTCCGTTGCTATTATTGGTACAACTGCGCTGCTGCTGCTGTGGCGAGTGCCAGGGCGGTAATAAGGGAGCCTGGTACTGCTACTACTGCTGCTGCCGGTACTGCTGCTGTTGGTACTGCTGTTGGTGCTGCTGTGGCGAGGGCCAGGGGTGACGGGGGCGCCTGCTGCTGCATCTGCTGTTGCTGTTGCTGCTGTCCCAGAAACTGTACTGCTGCTACTACTGCTGCTGCTTCTGTTGCGGCGGCGGCGGCGGCTTCTGCTGGTACTCAGCCATTGCTCGTTTGTGGTCCACAGATCGGCCTGGGCGTTGTTTATGGACTTGTTCTGCGCATTGATGAGGCTTTAAGCGACTGCTGGAAAATCGATGAGTGCAAAGGCCTCGCCGTAGCCGACAGACTCGAAGTCGCGGTTCAGAGGCCGGTATCTGCTGGCACTCAGCCCCCCTTGCTCGTTGGTTGTTGATGGACTTGTTCTGCACATTGATGAGGCTTTGAGCGGCTGGGAAATCGCTGAATGCAAAGGCCTCGTTGTAGCCGACAGACTCGGGGTTGTGGTTCGAATGGCGGTGCTGCCGCGGCGGCGGCGGTTTGCGTGCGGTTCTTCCAGTGTCAAGTTACACATGGGCGCCTCCAGCCACTTTTCCACCCGCCCAGAACCTGTAAAGGATGAATGTTAGCATGCGAGCGGTGTGTTCTATAGCGATGCAAACGTAAGAAATGTCAATGGAAAGCTTACCAGCCCAAGGGGTAGAGGTCCAAGGTCCAGATCCGCTGCATGATCCCGCCCGAGTCACTCCCACTCCCCAGACCCGACGGCGACGCTGATGCTGCCCGCGCGGGTTGCTGCTGCTCGCTCCGCCATCATGGCTTTCATGTTGTTTGACTTCAGTATATCGAGCAGCCGATGGCTAGGCTGAGGGCTGGCTTACCTTCAAGCCTTTGGGAGAGCATCTCAATTTTTTGATTTGCATCTCCTGTGACATTCTCCAGCTCGGCTCTGGACTTGTGGCACTTGTCCTTCAAGATCTGCTCCACGTAGGAATGGTAGGCTCTAAAGTAAAGGTTAGTGGTGGAGACCGGGTGAGAAGCGTCCGCCGCGACGGCGACAGCCACGGCCACGGCCACGGCTCCCACTCCCTAGGCTCGACAGCGACGCTGATGCTGTCCGTGCGGGTTGCTGCTCCTGCTGGGGTGCCGTGCGTGGACGTGGCTCGGCGACAAAATAATTTTGCTTGGAAACTGACAGATCAAGAGTGACGTCTTGGCCGGCTGCGAGCGGGCGGTCGAACAAGTGTGGCTGTCGTGTTGTAAAGTTGCAAATCGATTCCATCTGGCAAAGATTGGCTGGGAAGACAGGTTGACGGTCAGGGACCTAGCCAAAGTCATGTCTCTTGGGCTTAGAGGGCTGTGATTTCTGTTGGCCACAAAAAAGGAAGTCGCAGCCGCCCTGGCGCGGCAGGGAAAGACTCGGTCGATCCCGCTTTTGGCCTGTCGGTTCAGGCCAACAACTGCAGGGCGGGTGGTAGTGGCCTCGACCGTCATGGCTCAGGTCGTCTCGGCGAGGTGGTTCTTGTCCACGCTCACGCTAGCCTGGACAGGCTCCATCTCGTTGAACAAGGGGGTTGAACCTCCTTCTGCCCTTCCAATGGGAAAGGAGTTTGATCTGTATCCGTACCGTGGTTGAAAGCATCGCCGCCCAACTCCCTGGTATTGTCCCTCCCACCCAAGTCGAATCCGGCGCATTAGTTCGCCAGGAGGTCGTTCGGCTAACCCTGCCTTGGCCCTGTCTGGCCAAACCAACAGCTTCAGTACCGTGTTCCCTGGCCGCTGCCCTCGCCGCCGTCAACGCCGAGGCCGTTGACTACAAGACCCTGACCACCCCACAGCTGCACTACCTTTTCGCGAACGCTGGGCGCCGAATCCGGCCACTTCTCCGCCGTTTCCTTCGACGCTGCTGACACAGATGTGTCCGACGAGGAGTAGCTCTGCGGATGAGAATCGCTCTCGCCGCAACTACATCGGCAACGCAACTGCATCGGCAACCTCAACTACAGGCGCCTCCGTCGCCGTCGCGTTTAGAAGACGAACCAGTCGGGCCCACTACTGTTCCATTTGCGACGCATCATGTGCGATCCAGACATGACAACACGGGGAATCGTTCTTTCAAGGACTTTGGGTGGAATGGTGACGGCGCCTGGTATGAGGGATCACTGCAAACACCAACCTTTGAAGTACAGCAAGTCTCTAACCCAGCTCTGGCCACAGTAACATCACACAACAACATCGATACCCAAGCCACAAAAAAGCCATTTCTCGTCGAGCCAGCCAACGATGGCGACCGTGTCCTGGTATTCATAGCCAGTGCAGATCAACTGGAGCTACAAGCTGCCGGAAGACGCAAGCTCAAGTGGGACAAGAACAGGGCCCCGAAGTGCATCTACACCAACGGACTCCCAAGTGCATATGCATTGACGACATCAAGGAGACCTAGACTCAGAGCTCAAGTGCTCCAAGAGGGGAGGCCGCAAGCATCTGACACTAGTCCTTGCCCCGGAAGACCCGGAGGCCAAGTAGGACAAGAACAGGACCTCAGAGTGCATCTACACCGACGACATCAAGGCCACAAAAACATTGCGTCGATTGGGCTGGCGGCTGCGCGCCATTCAAAACCAGCGGCTTCAGATTTCTTGGTGGCGATGGCTTCGAGGAGACAGGCCAGGCGAGCACGGCGAGGATGAGGCAAAGCCACCGGAGGATTGACGGGATGGGTGGCTGAGAGGCGTTGGCTCCGAGGAAACCTGTAAGTTAGATCATACGTACAAGGCATAACGTGCAATGAGCTGACACAAAGTTCAACCCAGAAGGTGACATCATCGGGAATGCGAGAGTGATGTCTGGTCTACCTGGAAAACACAATCCCCTTGCCCTTTCTTCGCTCCCTCTAGCTCAAACGACAAAACAGGACGCAAGATGGGTTATGCCGTCGGCCACCAAGGCCGGGGGAAGCGCGGGGTTAAGGCCTCGTTTCTGCGCCGCAAGTACGAAGAGGCCAAGCTACTTTGCGGCCAGTCGCTGAGCCCCAGGCGTCTATACGAGCGCTTGGACAGCCTTGGGCTCAACTACAGCGGTTGGAAAACTTTGGGCAGGAACAAGGGGGAGCCGGAGTTCCTGTGCCAGCGGACAGCAGTCGGGCTCGTCTTGGGTGAAGTCAGATTCGCATATCACAGGGGGATCTTGTCGGCCAAACGGCGTTGGAAGACCTGTGACTCTACAAAGCAAACAAAATTCAAATCAGTGTAACCCACTACCATCTCGGGCCAAGCTTCTCGCTCAACTACGGCGCCTGGAAAGCCTTGGGCTCAACCACGGGCGGGTCCTCCGTTCCGCAACATCGCCAGCCTTGTCGATCTTTTCCTCTGCTCTTACATGGATACAAACCGTCTCTGGACCGTCCCTGGCAGTTCATTTCAAGGCTCAAGACATGCCCATACGGCGTATAATCCTGGGCATGGCCATGTGGCCCGTTTCCAACCCCTTACTTCCCTAAACCATCACTTTGCCATTTTCCCTCCCCCGACACCACAGCCATCATCTTCTAGACTTCGCACAACACCCCTACCTACCCAATCACCTACGAATATCTGCCCAACGGAGCCCATTCTCCTGTCTGTCTAGGCAATCTTTCCACCTGCCTCCTATCAAAGTCTTGTCTCTGAAACTTACATCTGTCTTCAACCCCTTGTCAGTCAACGGAACATCCTTTGTCTTGTCCTTGAGCAGCCCTGTTTAAACAACAACCGTGTCATCCAATCGAGCCCGCCCGCTTTCGCCCTCCAGGCCTGGGACGTCGACTGCACGGCCAGCTGCAGCAGCGGCGAGCGCACCAGATTGTTCCACGCCGGCTCGCTGCGGCGCGAGTTGGACGGCTCTGCAGCGGCGTCCGCGGTGGCTTTCAGCGCCCTGAGCTACCTGCGCGCGGGCAGCCTGCTGTCTGCGGGCTCGCTGCCCGAGTCGGCCCAGAAGCCGAGCTCCTGCTCGCCCTGGTCGTCCTCGGCCTGGAACCAGCCGTCTGCCGCCACCCCAACACCTTTTCCCCGCACAACGTCGCGCGCCGCAGCGGGGATGAAGCCCACCCGCCATGCCATGCGGCTGGCGCGCTTGTAGAGGTGCCGCACGTCGGGCGGCAGCTGCGCCGGCGGGTCTTCGGGGACGGCTCCCACGCGACGGGCTTCGCGAGGAGACGACGAGCGTGGCGACGCCAGCGACATCATCTCGTCTAGCCCAAGGCGGACCTCGGACAGGCTTTTTCGCTCGCCCCCCGTCAACCGAACCAAGCCACGAGAGGACATGGCTTCGGCTGTAGTAGTGCGGAGCGGGCGGTTGCGAAAGGGGAGAGGAAGCGACGCTGGCAGCGCGCTGCTTTGGGGACCCCGGATCGAAGCTCGTTCACTTGCTGAGCAACTGGACGCGGCGGTGGCCGCACGCGTTGTGAGTTAGCTTGCAGCACCGACGAGCGCCCTCCCGGGTTACGAGTTATGGGGTTGCGGGGGGAAGCGGCGCTGGCCACCGGAGAGCGCACCATCCAGGTCTACGGCCCCGCCAGGCTCTGGAGGCTGAGCGTGCCCTCCGCGTACAGCGCGCCGCGGGGAGCGCGAGGCGCGAGGCGCGGTTGAGCGGCGGACCGGGTCGGACAGGTGAGTGCTCGTCGTCGCGGGCTGCTTCTTCTCTGACGTGATTCGGTTCCGGCCCGGCGCCAATAAGGCGCTCTCCGAGGGATACGGCAGGTTCCCCAAGACCATGGGCGCCAAGGCGATCCCGGCTTCTTCGCCAGCGAGGCCGTCGGGGTGTTCGAGACCACGGGCCACCCAGGCAAGGCCAGCGGGGCCGTCCGCCTCCGGAACCGGAAGCTGGCCGAGTGGCAGAAGTACACCCTGAAGACGGCTACGGGCCTAACGTACCTGCGCGAGATCAGCATCAGCCAGTCGCTGTTTGTGCGTGGCGTACTGGGTAAGACTATTGACGGCGTCTTTGACTCAGACTGGCCGGCCCACTTCGACTTTGGCGGGATGCTGCCCAGCAGGGAGATGTCCAAGAGTCCACGCGTTCCCCGGCTGGGGGGACGAGATCCTGGCTAACAGCAGGAAGCTCCGGGTCGACGCCGGGCTGGGCAGGCGAAGGGCTGGTCAAGAACGCAACCCTCATGGCGGGAGCGTTACCAAGCGTTGAAAACGGAGTGATCACATTCGGGTCAGGGAGTGGCAGTAAGCCTACACTAGGACTTAAGGCCGAGTTTGATCCCTATCTCGTTGGTGTTTGCTACCACGATGTTTGCCGCTATGACACGAGGTGGGTTGTCCTCTCAGTGTCATTCTATATCTTGCCTGAGCTCTGCACTCCCTCTCCCTACCTCCAGCGCCCATCCATCCATTCACTCCCTGCAGTGGACTCCTTGCAGCCAGCCGACAATGACTGCAAGGACTTCACGACCCCGGGGGCCGTCACCGCTCATACCGAGAAGCACTGCATCCCCCATATTCGAGATGTTCCAATAATGAGAGCGGCTAGCTCCTGGGGTGCAACTGAGCTCCTCCAATGTCGGGTCGTCTTCAAACCTTGCTGTCGTGACTTTCTGGGAGCGACAGTCAACACGAACGGGAACGAGAAATGGGAAGAGGTTATCGAGCCTCTCTCGGAGCCCCTAAAGCACCTGCCGACGGCGCATCTCGTTCGAGACATAACAACCACGGCAGCTGAATTCTGGGAGGCTCTTCGGGGCATGGAGACCCCACCTAGCACGCCCGAGAAGAAGTCAAGCGGCAGAGCCAGGTCCGAACCCGGGCCACCCATGGGATATGTCAATACTAACGATCTGAGGATCGGAAGCAGCTCCCCAAGCTCTCCGTCCGAAGATGGTATTGGCAGCCATGACGACACTACCTTCGTTCCGGAGAGGGGGCACGACAAAGACGCTGTCCCGGAAGATGCTACCATCAACCTTGCCAGGGCGCTCATCAACCACGCCTTGTACTGGTACGAGGGACAAAAGAAGGGCTCAAAGTTCGTGTTGCAGTTCTCTTCCTCCCGACATAGGTTCCAGGCAGATATCCCCGGCTTCCAAGCGAGGGTCAAAGCGACCGGTGACGGTGAGATCCTTTGCCTGGTTCCAGAAGGCGGCAAGTTCACCAACAAACGCCAGCACGTGGTGGCACTGCTCGAGGCCAAGAGGCGCCTTGAGAAGGTGGAGGATGGTGAGATCACCATCTCTGACCGGCTTCTCGGCCAAGTGGTGGCTGAGGCACTTGCACTCCGGGGAACGCACTTGTGCAGTCAAACGTAAGGACCCTGTCACCCATGTCATTTCTCCTTAACTAATAGGCGCCTTTAGTAAGATTCCCGTCGTTGTTGCTCTACGCAATCACTTTTGCTTTCTGTCCGTCGGAATCCCAGATGCATACGTAGGCAAGGGATACAAGGGGGGCAAGGAAGACTTTGCCGACGACCAACACGGCAAAGGCGGGCGCGACTTCATCACCGTGGAGTCAACTCCTTGGCTTGATCTCAGCATGACGCAAGGCCGCAGAGAGGCCCTCCACAATGTCGCACGAATTGTTGAGTGGTCAGGGAGTATGCTTTGAGATCGTGGACGAGGCGAGGAAAGGTGGACACCTAGTCAATCAAGTAGGCAAGACAGGCATCTCGTCGCTTTGCTTTCAGGCTTGGATGTACCATCGGTAGTGTAGGGCGCCCATTAACCGTCCTTCGCCCCCGAACCCAACTCCCGTAAAGCAATGCAGTATGCCTTCAAGAATGCTCCCAGCCGACGACCCAGAGACATAAAAACCGTGCAAACCACACTCTTTCGCCCCCGAACCCAACTCCCGTGAAACAATGCAATAAGCCTCGAGGAAGGCTCCTAGCCGACGGCTCAGAGACCTATAAGTGTGCAGGCCACATTCTTTCGCCCTGGAGCCCAACTCCTATTTCTCGATGTCATGGGCCTCGAGGACTGCCTCGAGGATGGCCTGCAGCTCTTTGGCGCCATTGGCCTCGCGGATGGCATCGAGGATGGCGTGCGGCTCTTTGGTGCCATTGGCCTTGAGGATGGCATCGAGGATGGCCTCAAGGATGGCTTGTGACACTTTGATGCCATGGGCCTCGAGGATGGCCTCGATGATGGCCTGCGGCACACAGTGCAGATCATCCCAGTCGGTTTCGCGACGTCTGATAGGCATGTCCCGGCAAACCGGCCAGGCCACGACCTCGTTCATCTCGTCCACGTCGAAAGTTATAGAGCGGGTGCGCACAGACTGCGTCTCGTCCTCCGCGGCGACAATCACCTCGGCAGGGATGGCAGCACAGACAAACAAGTTGATGGACTCGTCGCATAGTGTTGTGAGAAGGATGGCAATGTCGTCCGACCGGGCCGCAGTTGCGAAGAGAACTGCTGCGATGTAGTCCTTGAGGACCGAGTCGGTGCATCCCCTGTCGATTCGGGTGAGATCGAGGTAAGCAACATTATGCTCTGGCAGGAACGCGTAGACGACTTTGGCGGGGGCCAACTTCAGCGCCTTCATGCTGTGTGGGCACCAAGAGGTAAGCAGTCAGCTCAACAGACCCCGACCGCGTTTGGAAAAAAAGGTGTGGCTATTACCTGACCTGTTCGCCGAGCCCGCAGAGCCTCCCCAAAGCCAATGGCTTGGACCCAAAAGCGAGGCCCGACAGCAGGGTCGACAGGTCAGCCTCTTTGTCAGTGTGCGCCGCTTTGCACGCCGACGCGTCCCTGGGCAAGAATAGTCAGCGCGGTTGACGCACAACCCAACCACGCCCGGAACAAGACGCGACTCTTACTTGGCCGCGCTGCGGAGTCGGCAAAGCCTCTCCAAAACACGTGGCTTGGAATGCAGGATCGACAGGCCATCCAGGTCGTCGGCCTGCGGTTGTAGTGGCTCCTGCGGCTGCAGTGGCTCCTGCGGTCGCACTGGCTCCCCCGTGGAAATATAGCGGTTCACGTGTCTACGGAGAGTTGCTCGTATGTTGATGGCAGTGATGTAGTCTTCGTCCTTGGACCGGCCGAGGGACCGTTTGGTGCCTGACCGTGTCCGGGCTGGCCATCGTCTGTTCGGTGACGGACGTTAGATATCGCCCAGGGGGACCGATTTGGGCAAGGCTCGGAGAATCGACTCACCTGTCCTTTGGGCGAGGCGGCATGGCGAAGATTTTGATTCCCGGCTCGGTTGGCACAAAGGTCTTGTCGCAAGTTGCTGTGTCCTGGTGGAAAGGGCTGCGCAGAAATCCCATCCGGCGCGGTTGGTGTTTGAAGGTTTCCTGAGTAACGTCTGATCGGGACCTGTTCCGTGGCAGCAACCTGCTGACGCAACTGTGGAGCCTCCACGGTTGGGTACTGCTGTTGCTCTTTCCGTATTCCGTGCTTGCCATTCTAGTGCGGAGGGCTCCGTCGCCACCGCGGACTACAGGACCAGCTAGCTCACCCCTTTTTCGACATCTTGGGTGTGCCCCGTGAGGGCCGTGTAACAACCAACCTGCCACATGGCAAGGGCGGTTTCCACATGGCGAGGATTCTTTGCTCTGTTTATGTTCTGCCGACTTGTACACCCTGACAGTGCCTCCAGGACCGGTCCAAGCCACCATCTGGACGGATGCTTCATAGAGCTCCTGTGGCTGACAAGCCAACACACACCCAGTACCGGTAAGGCCTGCTTGCCAATTCCGAATCGAGTGTGGTCGAAACCTCCGTACCTACGTCTGATCGCCTTGGCGCCAACAGTATCTGTATAAGTGGCCGTGCCACCAGTGCAGGCGAGACCGCTGTTGACATTTGCTTCGGTAAATACACTCGAGGCTGATGCTGTTTTTATGGTCCAGACAGCCCGCCAACTCGCAGCAGGCCGCCATGCCGCCCAGACGAGCAGCTAGGCCGCCCTCTAGTGCTGCACCCCAATCACCCGCGACGTGCACCGCCTTGTCGACTTCGTTGCCTGACCATTGTTGAGCCTGATTGGTTTTTGACCCCGGTGTGGGGCGCCGTGTGGGGCCGGGCACGACGACCACCTGGCGACCACGGCCCTGCACTCAACCTGCGCTGTCGTTGCTGGACCAGCGCTCTCGTCACTGAACCAGCCAGCTTGTCGAAAACTTGGGTGCCGTTGCGCTACCGCCTCGCTCCGGAAAAGAGAGGGCATCGCCCAGGGGGAGGGAGGGAAAGGGGTGGGGAGAGAGAGAAGATATGTTCAACGTCGGAAAGTCGGGATCTACCAGTCCCTGCCTCCCACGGGGCATACGACGTGCCAGCGCTACCTAAGCTTATTTACACCAGGCTATAGTGCTGCTATCGAGGCGGCTAACAACTTAAACCGAAAGCACACGGAGTTCGGGCCGCATTCCGGCGCTCCTTGTTGGTAAGCGAGCAATCGGCGGTTGGGTGAATAAACGCCGGGGCGTTGCAAGCGCAGCGGGTGGTAGTAGTGCTATCGGCCGGTACATGTACCAGGAAAGGGGTAAAGCCAGGTTCGGGCGGAGGGGTCTTCGGGAACCCCCCTGGGCCCGGCCAAAAAAAGAAAAGTTCGGGGGCTGGAGGGCCTAATTCCAACCGGGTGTGCTCCTTGTGTGTTTATCGCGTATCGAACGATAGGCTGCGTGGTTTGCCAGTGTGGTGCACGGCGTGCCGTACACTTCACGGCCCTAGCAAACAGAGCCGCGCGAAGATCTTGCGCCTGCGATGCTACCTATACATTAGTAGTACCCCTCGTCGTACAATCAAAAGGACTGCACAGGCTGCCTTCTACGAGATAAAGCGCATCAACGAGGCCCAGGAGGCCGTCAGGCGGGCGCGTGGCCCTTTGGCGGAATTACATGAAAAAAAAAAAATCAACTCCGCATCGGCTCCCACAATATTGGAGGAATTAAACGAGCACAAGGCATAAGCTTCCATTGATTTGTACAGCTTTTTTTATGTATTTGAATGGAATTGCATTGGTTGCGGCACCGTTGCCTGTGGCCGCCTTGTGATTTTCTGATGGCCAAGATGGGGGGATGGCCAAGTTCGGGTCCCCCACTCTAGCACGAGTGATGGTATCTGCTGATTACAAGCTCCGACACCGTCCGTGGGTGTGTTTTGGCCCATCCGTCCTGTCTGACCAGGAAAGGTTCCGTAAACACTCCCGATCGCTTCACTGTGGCTTCCCGGTGATGCTGCCTTCCGCCGCAATGGTGCTCCATGAGTCTTGTCCTTGAACCCGAGGCTGGCCTTGGAAGACGTGGGTATGCCGCCCCTGCCCGGCAGCTCCGACAACGCGCTGCGGGGACCACGCATCCTCGCTGGTCGACTGGGCAAGCCATCGTCCCAAGCTGTAGGAAGCAGCACTAGGCCGCGTGTGCGCGCAGCCAGCCCGCGGGTGGAGCTCTTGAGTTTGAGCCGTACCGTCGAGTGGCTTGATGGGCGTGATGACCGCCGCGTCGTGTCCAGCCGTAGTGGGCGAGCGCGTGACGGTGCTGGACATGCTGGCTGGTGTTCTTGTTAGGTGCGTTTTGTCTACACCACTGAACGTCAGTCTTTACCCGATAGCAATAGCAAATCACTCGGGGAACCTACTGACCGATGATGGCTTGGCTTGCTGGGTGACCTTGGATTGGTATTCCTGTCCCTCCCACTACGCATGGCGGCCATTATTCTGCCCCTTTTATCTTCCTCATCTTCTATGTTGCTCTCCAGGCTTTGCATAACGCATCATCGAGGAGGAAAAGGCCCCAACGAAGCCATAAATGCGTCGCTGGGCTTGAATCTTCCAGAATGAGCCCAATTCAAGGCTAGATATAAGGTGGGTGAAAATGGCCCCAATGCTCGTGCCGAAGTCATGATGGAGGAGAAAAATGCCCCCAGAGTTGCCGCTAGGGTGTCCTAGAAACACCACTGTCAACGGACATTAGCCATAAACAACTGCAGCCGAGGACCGGAGGACAATATTGGCCCCAATATTGAGCGATCAGTTACCGAGTTAGCGATGATAGGGTGCCAGGAGGAAATGCTCGAGCAAGGCTTCCGGTCGCAGGCGAAGGTGAGTGCGTCGGTAAGCGCCACGTCCCCGAGGAATCTGGGCTGTGGGAAATGGCCCCAAGTACGTACCTACGTACTGCTTACCCCCACCAGTCGAGGTTGTTGCACAGCGTAACGAGAATGAATTGATCTGATTGGATTAATTGATTAATCTGTCTGATTGATGATGCTCCATGCCCGCTGGGACAGATTCCCCGCAAATTTTGCCTGCAGCGCGTCCTGCCCAACACGTCCGTGCACTTAACTAATCAATTCCTGCACCGCATGCAACACACCCCCTCAGGGATCGCCCTTTCGGCGGTTCCTGCCTTCAAATCCCGGTAGGGGATAAAGTCAAGCCTTCCAACGTCACGTGACAGTCGTAATTGGGAGGGTAGGATCTGTATCGGCCGCCTCCATAAGGGCCTCTAAGCCGGCCTCACCCCCTGGGAATGCGTCTTCTCTCTCTTCCAAGTCGATCTCCGTCTCTTCTGCCAGCGAGATTTGCAGGGAAACGTCAACAAGTCCCAACTGCTGTAAAAATCCCTCCCATTTTGCCTTGGTAAGGGGTTTGGTCAACCCATCCGCCAGTTGGGAGTCCGTTGGGACGTACTCGACGGTTACCTTACCAGCCTGTACTTTTTATCGCACCCAACAGTTGTATATATCGACGTGCTTAAGCCGAAAGTTTAATCGGGCTTTTCCCGGCGTAAGCACTCGGATTGTCGACGTGTTGTCACACAGAATCCGGGTGGTCCAGGACTTTAAGGTAGTAAGTTTCAGCTCTTTGGGCATTAAAGGGGATAGCTCCTGCAGGAGTCGGTTGATAAAGATGCCCTCTTTTGCGCCTTGAAAGACGGCCAGGAGCTCCGCTTCGCACGTAGACGTAGCCACTGTAAGCTGCTTGTTAGCTCTCCAGCCGACGATCCCTCCACAGAGCTTCACCACGTATCCTTATGAACTAACCCGGTCGAATTTGTTATCTCCGTACGAGGCGTCTGTATACACCACCAGGCCCTCCTCACCACCAAACGATAGCCCGAGATTCCGGCTACCAGATAGGTAATGCAATACTCGGTCAGCTGCTTCGTAGTGGGCTGGAAAGGGGTTGGTGTTAAAGCGGCTTAGTTGTGATACATTAAAGGCGATATCCGGCCGGGCTGTAACTGCAGCATATAGAAGCGAACCTATTTTACGCTAGTACCTCTTTATCTCGCTCGCCGATGCCCGCATCTCCGCTGGGATTAGCTTTACGGCCGTCATGGGAGTAGCCGGAGGCGGAGAAGGGGCCGCGGAGTCGGCTAGCCTAAAGATCTTATCGATATAGCCGGCTTGAGAGAGGTATATCCGCCTTTTCTGCCTTTCCCTTAGGACTTGCATCCTTAGGAACCATTGCAATAGGTAGCCGCCAATCATTTTGTACTTTTGCTTAAGACCCTGGACGGCCTGCATGGCGGATTCGCGCCAATTTTGGGGAAAAACAACCAGGAAATCGTCTACGTAAACCAGGATCATCACTTGATTTTTGACGAAAACACACGGTTCGTTTTTCAAAGCCTAGAAGCCGAGTTCTTACAGCCTACCGCCTAGGTCTTGTTGCCAAAGTAAAGGAAATTCGCGCAAGCCGTATAGTGCTTTTTTAAGGCGACAAACCTTGCCGTTCTTTCGGAATCCACTTGGCATCCTCATGTATACCGTCTTTTTAAAAGGTACGTGGACGAAGGCGTTGGTAACATCGTATTGGAGGATCTCCCAGTCGTACTTTGCTGCGAGCGCTAGCATAATTCTGAAAGAACGCGCAACCAGGGTAAACGCGTAGGTTGTCTTTCCCGATGCGACTTGTTGCTAATCTCCCCGAACAACGAAGCGTGCCTTGCATTTTTGGAATCTCCCGTACTTATCGAACTTGTGCACGAATACCCACATGCAGTCGAGCAGCTATTGCCCATCTCTTTCCACCTTATCTACCACGTCCCACGAGCGCATCTCATAGTAACTCTTTATGTGGGCTCGCTATGCTTTTCGGTAAAAGCGTTCCAATGGGTGATTGTCTAACTGCCACTGGTTTTTTGGCGGATTGGGGGCGTCGCGTCGGTGCAAACGGCCCCGCGATGCCCGCTTAAAAATCTCCTCGTTCGATAGTGTCTGTGGCAGCTGGTTTGGGTGCTGTAAACGCCCTGTCCGTGCTCTGCGCGCCATCGACGCTTTGGTTTTTAAACGCCCGTCCACTTTGCCCGCACCCCTTAAAACCCGGCCCGCCTCGAAGGCTGCCATCCACTCTTGGGGTGCCGCTTTGGCCAAGGTTTCCCGGGTCCCTAACACCCCCTCGGGCATAGTTAAGGCGGCAAACGCGCTGGGAAACTGGATTGGAGTATTGTTGGGACTCGGATAGGCTTGTTTGGCTTGACTAGCTAAAAGGTGATCAATCTCTAGCGCGTTGTTACAATCCCAACCCCCCTGGATATGCTCTACAGGGGCCCACGTCTAGGTATCTCGCTTCGACCCTACTCCTAGTCCTAAGTCTGCCCACCACATTCCGGTGGCGTTTAGCTTTGTAGGCTGGTTTTCCGGCTCGGGGTCTAAACTTAAAACTAAGCTCATTCTTCCATTTGCATTTACAAATGTATTTTAAAAACGTATAGCAATCTTTTCCGATGTTAAAGCAACTTTTTGGAACGTACCTTTGGCATAGTTTTCGGGTTTTCCGGAATAGAAATTGGATTCGTCGAACAGTACGTCTTTAACGCGTATAACCTTCTTTAACCCAGGCGCCCAAACCCTATAGATATTAACAAAATCGTATCCAACCAAAAAGCCGATTATCGCTTTCGAATTGGTCTTGTCCTCCACTTTCTTTATAAGCTTCCCCGCTGCGGTTAGGATATAAACCTTGCAGCCGTAAGCACGTAAATGCGTCTAGCGCGGCTGTTTCGCGGCCGTTGCGTATCCATCACGGTTCGCCAGATAGCCCATGAAACGCTCGTATGGGGACTGCCAATTGAACCTCTGTGCCGGCAGCTTGTTATGCAGATATGTGGCTGCGGAAGCTGCTTCGGTCCAAAGGTTTCGGGGAAGGTTAGCGTGCAGTAGCATAGCGCGCGTCTTTTCAGCCAGCAAGCCTCCCATGCGCTCGGCGGCGCCGTTTTAAACCTGGGTATACGGTGCGGAGGGCCTAGGCTTAATTCCGTCTTTTTTAAGGCCCTCCTCCCAAAGTCTAGTGGTAAATTCGTTGTCGGAGCGGACTCGCTTGATCTTTATTCCATAAAAATTATACAACAAGGCCTTAAGGTCCCTGTAGCACCGCCAAAGCTCGCTTGTTGACTTTTCCACAAAGAAGTAGGTCCAAGCATACCCGCTCCAGTCGTCGTAAAAGTGTATCCAGTACTTAAAGCCCTGTAGATCTTCTCGAAAGTATCCATAGTCCACCGAAATAAAGTTTCCAGGCTCTGTCCAACTCTTTCCGGGCACTCGACTTATAGCCTGCTTTATTTTAGCACAAGCGCACGCTTCGCACTTGGCTATTGGAGGACCTTTTAGCCTAAGTCCGGCTGTACCCTAGGTCGCCTTCGCAAGTACGTTAGGCCCCGGGTGGCCGAACCGGAGGTGCTAAAAAGTCCCGTCCCCTGGGGGATTTTAACGGTAGTGCCGAAAGTTCTACTGTTTTGCCGGTGGATCGTTAGGTTGTTTATCCGCTGCCAGGGCGCTTTGATCCTCCCTTTGACCTTTTGCAGTGTAGTTATATTCGATAACAAATTAATTGTGCTTGTTGGAAGTGACAACGAGGAGCTGATCGTCGCTATCTTTAAATGCAGGTGGGTTCCGCTTTGTATCCCACCACCAGCCTCTCCGCATTAAATATACGAAAGAGACCACGTTGCAAGCGAACCTTTCGATCAAAGCCGCATTGCGTAGCCGGATCTGGCTCGATCCAAATCCCGTTAAGGTTACCAAAGTCACTTTTCCGTAGCTAGTGACCTGGAGCTTCTTTGAGCCTGCTTGCACGTAATCTCCGGCCGTGGCGTACCGAAAATTCCGGAACCGGCTTAGGTCGTTAAAAATGTGGATGGTGGCCCTGGAATCGAGGATCGTGGACCGGTGTAGTGGGTAGTCGCTTACGTTAAAAACAGCGCGGTAGGTTGCTTCGTTTATTGTGATCGTTAAAGCGTTTAGGACGACTCCCACTCGTCGGACTAGTCAATCCTCGGCTTCAACTTCCTCTATATGGTTCGCCCAAAGCATTGCCCGTTCGTCTTCTTTTTGTTTTCCCTTTTGATATTCCCGGCGTATTTTTTTGATAAAAGCATCTAACTTTCTGTCCTCCTTACGCTTATATTCGATAAGCTGTTATATAGGCTTTGACGGTATCCACTAATCCGGCGCAAGCTCCTTCAGGACATAGAAGCACTTTTCCGCTTTGTGCCTGTTTTGGCTACACACGCGGCAGATAGCTTTTGGGGGTGAATCGGATGTTCCCCTTCGGTACACTTTTCGGGAGTTCGACTTGGACCTAGGAGCACGATCATCGGATCTGGACGCCGGTAAACTTCGCTTCCGCGGTGGTTTGCGGGCAACGGTTTCGGTATTATCGTCGGAAAGTGACTCGCTCCTTTTTTTAGCTTCTTTGGGCCCGGATCCCGTAGCACCCCCTGAATCGGTAGCCACGAACCCTGCCCCCCTAACGCTTTTAGGCCTAACGATGAGCATGTCCTCCGTGCCCATCTCGTGCCGAATCGCTTTCGCAATATCTAAGTGCCTTAGGAGCCCGCGTTTAATACTATATTAATAGTCTCTGCGTGCTTGTAAAGCCCAAAACCTATAGTATCCGCTTACAGCTCCAATAACTGCAGGGAACCAGATTGAGGGCGTGGTGGCCTCTGCAATTTCGGCTTGGGTTCCGTCCTCCATGACTTGTTCGAACTTTTTGATCCATTTGACCATGTTTTTGAAATTCCTCGGTCCTCGCATAACCTCTTTGTATGCGGCTCTCGCCGCTTCCTGGTTCTCGAAGGAGTAGGATTCCCCGTATTCTTGGAGATTGGCATAGCTCTTTTGGATAGCGACCCCTATATGCCCGTTCCCTAAGGCAAAGTGCCTATTCTTTAGGGTCTCGCAAACCGTCTGGTCCATCCATTTGTAAATGCTCTGTGCGTTTTTGTATCCCTCCTTGTATATGTGTAGGGCATGCTGATAGCCGGCCATTTTCTCTTGGAAAGGCACACCCAAAAAGTCGGACATGATCTCGGAGGCGTTCTCTTGGTTCGAGGGATCGGCCGGGACCTCCGTGGACGTCGAAGGAGTGGAGTTCGTGTTTTTCAACCGCGTGTTTCTCCTCGAAGGAGGACCTTGGGGGGCTTCTTGGCTTGTCTGCGAGATTCTCGGAGGCGAGGGGAGTCGAGGCCACTCTTCCTCGCCCAAAACGAAGGGCGTCAGGCTAAGGGAATCGACTTTCCGTAGGAAGGCCGTATTCCATCCCTTCCAACCGGTGTAGTCCTCGAGGGTTGGGCCGTACTCGGTGGTAGCCATTGTTGGTGTCGTTGGACGCTGCTGATTTGCGCGGTAAACTGGACAACGCGAATGAGACTCTTAATCTGTTGCACAGCGTAACGAGAATGAATTGATCTGATTGGATTGATTGATTGATCTGTCTGATTGATGATGCTCCATGCCCGCTGGGACAGATTCCCCGCAAATTTTGCCTGCAGCGCGTCCTGCCCAACACGTCCGTGCACTTGACTAATCAATTCCTGCACCGCATGCAACAGAGGTGGGCGCGGTGAGGGGAAACATGGGGCTGCGCCCGCCTGTCAACCCAAGACTACACCAAAGCCACTACTAGGGGGATGTCGGCCCAATTGGGGCCATTTGTCTGCGCCATTCAAAGCAGGCAATTTGTTAGGCTCCCGAGGCGCTTTCCACCCAATGTCGACTTGGGGTGAAAATTGGTAGCCAATCATCCGAATGAATGGGTGACCTGGGGTCAATATCAGGAGCCATCCCTCCGTCGGGTTCGATTTCGCGAACCACGCGGTCCACTTTTGCTTTAGCTCGCGAAGCAAGGCCCTTCAAACCATAAAGGGCCGCGCTCCCTCCCTCGTTTCTCACTCGTCTTTCTCCTTCCCAAGCCCGGCCACTTGGCTTCTCGGTTTCAGTCCCCGCGATTCGCGATTGCACAAAACTCGGCAGGTCGCAGTCTTCGCCGGGAGTTGAGGGGCAGCTGCTGTTTCCGAAAAAAAAAACAGCAGTTGGCCTGGCCTGGATTGGTTTGTTTACCCTCCGGCGGCTCCCTTTGTCCGCTGAAGCTTCCTAAGCTAACCAGAGCCTCCGCACGAACTATGCCGCAGGAATGAGTTTCGCATCCGCCAACCGCCTCCTCGCCATTGGGATTCCAAAAGTTGCGGTCCTCTAGGCGATCATCGCCTCTTCCAAAAAAAAAAAAAAAAAAACTTCCCACTGTCGGCGGGCGCGGGTCGGATCCCGCGTTGGCGAGATTCAGGAAAACGAAGGTACTTGCTAGATTAATTATAAAGTAGCGCATAACCATGAATTATTACAACA
Organism: Falciphora oryzae; assembly: GCA_000733355.1. Taxonomy (NCBI): domain Eukaryota; kingdom Fungi; phylum Ascomycota; class Sordariomycetes; order Magnaporthales; family Magnaporthaceae; genus Falciphora; species Falciphora oryzae. Next base: position 191,629 of record JNVV01000069.1, read on the forward strand.
ATTATGACGTAGAGCATACATGGCCCGACGACCCGTGGCCTTATGTGAACTTCGATAATTACGAACTCCCTAATGTTTTCGCGCTTCCACCCGAGGATGGATGTGCACCATCAGTGACAGTCGGGTTGAGTGGGGATTCCTACGGCAGTGCATAAGGCCCGACGAGACAAAACCCAAAAATGGCAGCTAGACTTACGCCCATGTGGGCCAGAAGCGTGCAACATCCAAATTTAGCAAGCGCACAGCCCAAATCAATGTCAATAGCCGAACCATTACATCCTTGCCATTTTTCGGCTATTTAAATCGAGCTTAGAGATGCAAACCGGTGAGTAGAGATTTATATTCTTTCATACCATTTTACATGGCTTCACAGCTTCACCATGCCTTTGGACGTCCCCAACTGTGGGCAGAAAATCCATGCAACCATTATTGCTTATGCTAATCCTCCTCCTACATTTTATCCCGACTGTGGCTATCGCTTTCCCAAGCCCCCTGCCCTTAGCGACGAGGTTGTCGACTTATTTATCGTTTCGTTACCTCCCCCACTACGATCTCCTACCTTTGCCCTATCGTTGCCTGCCTTCCTTATCAAACGAAAAACACTTTTGGCCGATGATACAGCTTTTGCCGTGCGTGAACGCAACTACAGCATGCTGTTAACCAGAAAGCCTTCCTGTAACGCCCCAGGGCAGTTCACCGCACGCCGCAGGCATCCACGTAAGCACGCGTTACGAAATGGCTCGTGCGATGAGACGCCGCACCGCTTTTTTTACCGCATCGCGCCTTCGGCGCGCCGCGCCTTTCTTCCCTGTTTCCTCCCCATAAAAGAGTTTTCAGTCCATAGCATCAATTGCACCTGGCTGCGAAGCCTACGCTCCCTAATCGTAACACTACTTTTTTATCTCCATATCTCGCTAGCTAAGCGATTTATTAAATATAGCACCACTTATTTTACCCCCTAGCTCCGTCGGACGTAAACGACGCAAAACCTTACGCGATAACACGACCTTATGCTTAAAAAAAAAGACTGGGGGTCGTTTACGAGAAAGTTATTTCGCTTGACAAAAAACGTGTTAAAAAAGCCTACCGAGGCTAACCCTGCGGCAAAAAATACGCCGTCCCAACCTACCGACCCAAAAAACGATATCGAATCCGAAATCGAGGTCTTTTACGAGCCCGACGTCGCGTTCGCGAAATAAAAAACTAACCCCGATTACCCGCTCCAAAGCGTAAAGGAGCAATTACAATAAGAAGAAAACCAGGCGTTTAAATTAACAAACGAAAACCTGGTCAAGGATAACAACCTAAATACAACCATATCTAGTTAAACCCTTTCCCCGCTTGCCTAACAGGCCGACGTGGCGGCGGTTATCGCCGCCGTTATGTCCTAACTCCGAACCCAGGGCATTTCTATTTCCCGCTAATTTACCCCAGCCGAAAACGTTTTTAAAGGCACAGCGTTCGTGCCTATTAGCGTAACCGCCTTCCCAGCCTTTAAACCCTATGACGACAAGGGCGGTATAACAACTAAAAACCCAAATTACAATTCGAAAAATAAACGCACCGGAATGGAGCCTGGCGCTTTTAGCGGCGATAAGGACGAGTTTACCAGTTGGGTAGTCCGTTTGGCCGATAAGTTTATGGAAAACGACACCACTTTTAAAAACGAGCGCAATTGTATGGCTGTAATTTATGCAAATACGACCGGAAATGCTAACTTCCTCCTTAAAGCCTAATATAACCCCTTTTCCAAAAACCCGTTTACTAACGCGTTAAAAATGGTAGCCACGTTCGCCGCCGTTTATTACGACGCCCATTAACCCACTAAAGCTCGAACCGAATTTAGCAAAATAATGTACGATTTAGTTGATAAATCTATGGATATCTACCAGTTTATCGCAAAAATTAACGTGCTGGCCGACCGCGCTAACATCATTATAAAGGAACGTAAAAGTATTTTTTTTAAGCATATTCCCCCAAACCTTGATCCCCGTTTGTTTAACGATGCCGAGGACCCTAATATTAGCTACGAGATGTTTACCCGCAGCGTAACCGGCGCCGCCTTAGCTTATTATCGTGCCCATTTGATTCGCAAAGAAAAATAAGCAAAAACCCCGGAAAAGAATGATAAACGTTGCGAGCACCGTGGGCGCAAGTTCCGTATTCCTAACGTGCTTAAAGATAAGGCCCCTAAAAAAGACACCGAATTGGCTACGCCTAAAACGAACGGCGTTTGTTACGTTTGCGGTAAATAAAGTTATTTAGCTCGAAATTGTTAGGAAAAGAAGAAAATCGCCGCAATTTTCCGCCGTTTCGAAGCAGAAGGAGCACTATTTAACGAAGAAAGCGATTCGAGCATTAGCGAGTTGATTTTATCGTGCTCGGTATGCGAGTCGAAAAATTAGATAAACCGCCGGAAGTTTTTTCGGCGGTTCAAATGCTTAATATAATTAGGATCGGTAATAAAAGTCAACCTTTTTTCCTTTTTAAAGCGCAGCTCTAACGCAGCGGTTTTAGAATCGATTTTAAAGCATTTTATGATATTGGAGCCATAGCCTACCTCCTTATTAGCTATAAAGCAGCCGCTTTTGTTAAAAAGCACTTTGGAGCCGAGGTTAAACGGCTGTTTCGATTTATTGCCCTTTCCGATTTCCGTAATCTCCTAATAACAAATGTAACCCACATCCTTATCGCCACTTTCGAAATAAACGGCCGCCGTTTTGTCGATTAAAAGTTCTGGATCGCAGATATTGGTTACGATATTTTTATAGGATTGCTTTGGCTAGTAGAAAGAGACCTTTTCTTCCGCTTATCGAAGCGGGAAATTATCTGGCCCGACGCTTTGCTTAACAACATTAAGTTTTCCCCGGCCATTACCATCTCCCCGTTTAACGGTCGCTTTAACGCCGTAGCCTAACGTAATGCTTAACGGCGAAATCGCTTAATAAATTAGCAAATTAAAAAGGAACGTTAGTTGCACTAAATTTAGGCTATCCTTACTAACCCGAAACGGCAACGGCAATTTCGATCGCACCCTAAGTCGGTAACCTTTTCCCTCCCCCCGCTGACGGAAATTTAGGCTCTTTAAACCCAGATTAAAAACGACCCCCGCTAAAAGAGGTGGAAGTTTTTGCCCTTTCCGAACGCCCTAGTTCCTTTCGAAAGCCCCGAATTTACCGCTAGGATCCAGGCAATTTCGGTTAAACCCTGGCGAACTTTTTTTAGCCAGCCGATTCCTTTTCCCGTCAACGAGGACCATAAGCATGTTAAGCTCGTCCGAAGCCTAATTCCCCCGGAAATTGCTTATTTAAAAGGGTTTTTTTCCAAAAAAGCTTCCACTAAGCTTTCACCGAGTCGACCTGGGTACGACGTGGTCTTCGAGCTGGAAAAACCTTTGGAAAGATCGCCGCCTACCTACCGGACACCTTTTTTAATGCTCCCACTCGAGAAACAAACTACTAACGAACTTTTCGCTTTCGGTTTTATCGAGCCCTGTATAGCCGATAAACCTGCTTTAAACCTTTTCGTCCCGAAGCTATATTCGAACGAACGGCGTTTTTGTTAAAATTATCGCTAGGTAAATAAGTTTTTTAAATCCCGCTTCGTTTTAGCACCTAACGTTAACGGTACGATTTCCAAATGTGGTAAAGCCAAAAAACTATTTAAGGTTAATATTATCCGCGCGTTTAACCGATTGTTAATGTCGGTAAAGTTACGGTATTTAACGGTTTTCCGGATACGTTAAGGGATATTTTAATGGAAAGTCTTCCCTTTCGGATTTAAAGTCGGCCCAGTTTGGTAGCAGGCGTTTATTAACGCCCAACTAAACGAGCTTTTAAACGTTTTCGCGAGCGCGTACGTTAACGACGTCCTAATCTATTCGGAAGAGTTTAACGAGGCTACGTATTGGGCTTATATTGAAAAGGTTATTTACCGGTTGAACTAAACCCACCTTTAAGGAGATATCAAAAAGAGCCGGTTTAACACTACGATATTGGAGTACTTAGGCTTAGTTATCGAAATCGGCTAAAGCGTCCGGATAGACCCCACTAAAATAGCCGCTATTACCAACTGGAAATTCGAGGACCTTACCAATAAGTTTGCGGTTAAATCTTTTTTTGGATTATGTAACTACGTGCGAATGTTTTGTTATTACGCGAGCGACGGTGCCGAACCTTTAATACGTTTTTTTAAAAAAGACGCCACTTTCGAAATGGGGCCGGAATAAAAGGACGCTTTTAAGAAAATAAAAAAGTTGGCTACCGAAGCCCCGGTCCTAGCGTTTTTTACCCCGGGACGCCCGACCCAAGTCGAAACCAACGCGTTACGTAACGCCATAGGAGGAATTGTTTAGCAACAACAAAAAAACGGGATCTGGAAACCAGTAGGTTACTTTAATAAAACTATGTCTCCAATTAAACGAGCGTACCTGATCCAAAATCGAAAACTCCTCGCCGTTATTCAAACGCTCAAGCACTTCGAAACTAAATTATAGGGATTGAAAATTACTATCGTTACGGATTATTAAGCCCTCGTTTATTTTATAACCAAACAAAAGCTCGGTGTCCGCTAAGTAAAGTGGAGCACGTATTTCGCTAATTTCGATTACTGGTTCCAATACCGCCAAGGCTAGGAAAACGTTATTGCCGATGCCTTGTCCCGGAAAACGGTTAAGTCGCTTACGGTTAAAGTTTAAAAGGTAGAGGAGCGTTCCCTTACGTTCGTTCCCTTTAAGAAAGTTTTAGGTCCAGTTTTAAAGATGCCTAAAACTGTTCCGGCCCAAATCCAAGCAATTACCTTAACGGCTTAAAACATTTACGGGGCCGACTTCGCTAAATTCGTGCGATTTAAAAACATTTAGTAAGGTTTGGGTTACTAAAAAGGCCGACTCGTGGTACCGCCCCTAACGACAAACGGAAAAATTGCCTTTCGCACCGCGCTTATCCGCGAAGCCCACGCCCCCCCGATTTTCGCCCACGGCGGTTAGAATAAGACTATCCGCCTCTTTAAAAGGGATTATTTTTAGGAAGGTATAAATAAAAACGTCCGCCGATATGTTAACAATTGCTACGAATGCTACCGCAACAAGTTTAAGCATAATAAAACACCTGGCTTATTATATTTACTGCCCGTCCCTAAGGTCGTTTGGGAACAAATCGCTGTCGATAGCAAGGACATGCCGAAGGACGATTACGGCTACGACTACGTTTGGGTTTTCGTTTGTAAATTTAGCAGAATTAAATGCACGCTTCCAGGTTATAAAACCGATACCGCCGAGGTCCTTACGATGCGGTACTACTGGCAGCTATACCGTATTTTGGGTTGCCCTTCCGTTTGGCTGTTAAATAACGCAGGTCCTTTTATTTCTAAGTTCCTCGCCACGTTTAACAAATTTACAGGCACGAAGCACCGTTACGGCAGCGCCTTTTATCCGCAAACTTAGGGCGTAATTAAAATTACCAATGCTAAACTGGACCAACAGTTACGGTTTTACGTGGACAAATATTAAAAGCAGTGGAGCGTGCATTTTCCCGCCCTCAACTTTGCTTATAACGCCGCATGGCACTCGTTTTTGGGCATAGCCCCTCTAAAGGTCCTGCTAGGCTGCGAACCCCGGAACCCGCTATTTTAAAAACTGCCTCCAACCGACGTCGAGAACGAACGACAGCAAAAAGCTTTAAAACTGGTAAAGGAAACCAAAGCCGTGCAGGATCTGGCCCACAACAACGCATTGGCCGCGCAAAAGGCCTAAAAGATCCAGGCTAATAAAAAGCGACGCCCGGTAGATTTTAAGGTCGGCGATTCGGTATTTGTTCGGAAAAAGGGTTTTATAATTGCAGCGCTTATAACCCGCTTAAACTTTTAGTACGCCGGCCTATAAAAGGTGTTAAAAGAACGAAGCCATAGTTTCGTCCTTAAGGTGCCACCGGGATATAAGGGCTCGAATCTTTTCCACGCAAATCGATTTCGCAAGTTTCCGAACGACCCGCTGCCGCAATAGCATTAAAAGCCGGAGCCTTTAAAGGACATTAACGGCGAGCTAGAATGGGAAGTTGATAAGGTATTGGCATCCCGGGTTACCGGTAAAGCAAAAAAGCTGCAATATTAAGTTAGCTGGAAAGGATGCGACCCTAACGACGAATGGTATTTGGCAAAGAACTTTAAAAACGCTGCTACCGCGTTGGAAACGTTCCATTTAATATACCCAAAGGCCGCAGGACCGCCGGTTAACCTACAAGATTGGATTAGAGCGGCAGCAGGGGACGTGTATCCAGAGGATCGGGATAATAACAACGTGGCAAAATATGCGGGAGTAACAAAAAAAAGGCCAATACGACACAAATAAAGCTTCGAGTACCGCGTACGCGATATTCGGGCTTGAAAAAGGGTAGTATAACGCCCCAAGGCAGTTTACCGCACGCCGCAGGCATCCACGTAAACACGCGTTACGAAATGGCTCGTGCGATAAGACGCCGCACCGCTTTTTCTACCGTATCGCGCCTTCGGCGCGCCGCGCCTTTCTTCCCTGTTTCCTCCTTATAGAAGAGTTTTCAGTCCATAGTATTAATTGCACCTGGCTGCGAAGCCTACGCTCCCTGATCGTAACACTTCCAAACCATTAAGTGTTACCATTAGTACGAACTTTTTTTATAGCAGATATTACTACTAAAACGAAGACGACCCTATCCTTGCAAAGATCCGGTATTACCAAGCTATTACCCCGTTAAAAGTTTTCTATCCTGCCCAATACCCAGCCGAGCACGTTTTCCTTTTATTCGAACATTTTATTATATTTATCGTAAACAAAAGGGTATTTTCTCCTACGTAAAAAAAGCTCGATTGGGTTTTGTTGGAAGGGCAGCAAGAGGTCGCACGACAGGTAGAAGCACGGGCAAGGGGAATCCCCAATGACTAGGGACTCCGGGACTGAGAGGCCCCGCCTCTCTGACACGGAGGGACCGGCAATGGGGATCACCGGTTATGCACGGAGATCACCGGTTATGCACGGAGGCGGTGCAAGTCGCAAGTTAGGCCCGGCACCGGGACTGGCCTTGGACGACCGCACCCCGCGGCTTCCGTGATTGGGATATATGTATTTAGAGG
>JNVV01000070.1:8963-52896 GCA_000733355.1 Falciphora oryzae
CGCACGGATCACAAAGGGTCTATATAAACCCTGCCATCTCCTATGTCTTCCACGAGAGATTCCTTCTTCCTCAAGCATCTCTTGAGCCCATAGAAAGATTATCTGCAATCTAGAGATTCTTTCTCCAAGCCGTCTTTGACCCCTTGTTACAACATCTGAAGGGCGAGGCAAAGCAAAGCTGGTTCAGCCTGGCAACCGGGAATGGGCTACAGTCATCCAAGGGGTCAATTGTTGCGGTTGGGCGGTCCCTCCTTTCATTATCGTTAAAGGGCAGTACCACCTAGCCAATTGGTACTCGGAAACCGACCTCCCACGCAATTGGGTTATCGCAACAAGTTCCAACGGATGGATTACGAACGAGCTCGGCCTGGAATGGATCCAGCATTTCGACAAACACATTGCATCGCGCACGAAAGGCACACATCGTCTGTTAGTGCTGGACGGATACGAAAGCCACCATTCGACGGATTTCGAGCTCTATTGCTAGGAACACAACATCATTACGCTTTGCATGCCTCCGCATTCGTCTCACTTCCTTTAGCCGCTTGACGTTGGGTGCTTCAGCCCGCTGAAAAAGGCGTACGGTCAACAAATCGAAGGCTTAATAAAGTTACACGTTAGCCACGTAACCAAAATCGAGTTCCTTTCGGCGTTTAAAGCGGCATTCTTTAACTCTATGACCGAAGGAAACATCCGAGGAGGCTTCCAAGGGGCTGGCTTTGCTCCTTTCAATCCGGATTCGGTTTTGGAAAAGCTGGATGTGAGGCTACGGATTCCAACTCCCCCGAGGACGCCCCTGAACGACCCCGAACCTTAGACTTCCAAAACGCCCCGGACAGTTAAGGAAGCAACTTCGCAATCCGAACACATCAAAACTCGGATCTCCAATCACCAAAGCAGCTTTCCAACATCTATGCTAGCGGTTGTGGACCAATTTGCGAAAGGGGCGAAAGCAATCATGCATCGGGTTAACCTTTTGGAAAAAAAGTGCTCTAAATTACGAAGGGCGAACGAAGCACTAAGCAAACGCCGGAGGGCCAAAAAAACACGTGTCCGACTTGGAGGGTCACTTACCATCGACGAAATACGAGATGTTCTGGACCAGCAGGAGTTGGATGGACAGCTACAGCAAGAAATGCGCGACCATGGGGTCCAGGAAAGGAGGGCGACGACAACTCGTCGGCGATGTGGCACTTGCGGCAAAACCGGACACAATGCGCGCACTTGTCAGGAAGAAGTAGAAATGTCCGATGTATACAGTTTTGAATAGTTTGAATGAATTGCTGGCGTTGTTGGGTTGGCATGCGCGTTAATTGACCGGAGGTCGGGTGTGGGTGTGCCGCTCGGTGGTGTGTGCCGCTCGGTGGTGAACCACGTTAACCTTTCCAAATTTGGTTAAATTTGGGCTTAAATTGGCGAAGTTAGCAAGGGTGTCGAAAATCACGTTTAATATGGGATTTCGAAGTGCGCGACTCGGTGGTTTGCGCGACTCGGTGGTGAACCACGTTATATTTAACTAAATAAGGAATTTAATTTAATTTTCTTAGATTTTTATCATTACCCCTTTAGGGTTAGTTTCATATTTTACACAGTGTATTACACAGTGTTTCGAACTAACCTTAAAAGGGGAATAATAAAAATCCAAGAAAATTAAATTAAATTTACTACGTAGTTAAATATAACCTATTAAAACTTGTTTAAATTTGGGCTTAAATTGGCCGAGTTAGCAAGGGTATCGAAAATCGCGTTTAATATGCGATTTCGTAGTGCGCGACTCGGTGGTTTGCGCGACTCGGTGGTGAACCACGTTAAATAAAACTAGTCAATTTTAGTCATTATTTTAGTCACTAGTCAAGTCCTAGTCAAGTCCTAGTTACTAGGGTGACTAGAAAAAATTGACTTAAGTCACAGTGGTGACTTGACTAGTTGACTAAAATGCCAACCCTGATGTTAGCACAGACTTGGTTGTCGCCGATCGCAGGAACATTACCTATGTGGTCAAAATGGCAATGTGAGCATATAACGACATAGCCTTTTTGAGATCCGGGATTTAGTGCATGATTGTCGTTTTCGGCCACTGGGTAGGTTTCGAGGAATTCGCGCAGAGACGTGAGTTGAGTCGTCTCGTCCTTGGACGCCCCGCCGCAGCTAGTGTCGATAAGCGCCAGTACAGAGTCGTAAACCTTGACATATATATAAGGAAACTCGGACCATTTGTCGTCCTCGACAATCAGAAACGTGGTGTCGTTCAGCCTTGTGCAGGTGAAGCATGTCGACTTGTTCCCGGCCCCTTTGCCTTTTGACACCGCGCTGTCCACGCTGCTGGTGGGACACATCGCAACGGGTGTGAAACGCTCCGGATGGAGTGCTACCATCCAACCCTTGGATCCGGGGTCCCTTAGGAGAGTCCAACCCTTTGTGGGCGTTTTTTTAGCGACCAACCTCCAAGTCTCACGCGTCGACTTTTCGATCCTCCACCTAGCTTGACGGGCTTTAGGGGAATCAGTTGGTTCAGGAGGAGGGTGCTTATGGTCGTGCTTATTAGCGTAGTCGTTCCGCGCTTTGGTGGACGGAGTCGCAGGAGAGCGAACTTCGCAGCCCTCGACTTCCGCCGACGCCGCCTCGAGCCCTGGAGTGGGTGGGTGCTGAACCAAGCGAATATCAATGGCGGGTTTGCCGGGGATGAGTCTGCAGCATGGGCAGAAAAGCAGCCGTCGTGCGATCGCAAACAATCCACCAAAATGGCCACTTGCAGGAAAAGGCGACCAAATCAATTCCCACCACATATGCCGCCCTGTTGAGATGTGATCAAGTGGGTCATTTGGTGTCTTTTTGGACAGACCCCCGCATTTTGAGGCGTCAGTTACGTAGGTTTCGTACGAAAATAACAACCCACCTCGAGGTACCTGCTAGGGACCCCATGTTCCAGGCAATCTAATCACAGAATTTTTGAGCGAGAAAAATCATCCCTGCTCCAAAAGCTACATCTGCCACCCTCACGGAATCCAGCACCGCACTGATTGGGTTCCCAATAGTTGACTTCTGCTAGGACGAGCCAGGATAGCCCTCCGTATAGCGCGGAACCTATCCCTGGGTCCTTACTTACCGATTAGACCTACGTAGGGAACCATGCGGCGGAAACAACGGTGACGGCCAATCAGTATCCGATTCGGCGGCGCGACTTGCGTACTTGCGGGTCCTCTAAAGCAAGAAGGTGCTTCAGTCTCCAGGCCGAGGGGTGGGGGTGCCGCCGCTCCCGCTGCCCCTGTCGTGCTTCGTCTGGAAGCACTTCGATCCGGCATGGAGGGACCGAGAGAAATGACGGAAGAGGGCTGCACGCCTCGGCATTGCGCAGGCCGAGCGGGGATTCTCTCAGCTGCAGCCCCCGCGGCCGACCCGGGATCAGTCGCTGCCGACCTTACTTCCGGCCGGTAGTCGTTCTGGCGGAACAGGTCGATGTTCTCCAAGCGGCGCGCAATATCAAGCAATCTACGACAACGACCAGTTGCTGCATAACCCAAAGGCTGCTGCCAACGGGGATGCTACGGACGGTCAGGCTGTGGGGTCGCCTGCTACCGATTTTTGGGGGTTCACCCCTCAATTCACTCGCTCCACAGCGCTCCAGACCCTGGTGATTACTATTGTGGTGGAGTGGAAGATTGGTGCGGAGAATGCTGGCAGAGCCGGCCGGATCAGCCTTAGGCAATCCGTTATCCGTGGGCAGTCACGTGTACCTCCCTCAGCAAATGAGGTGGGCGCCTCTCCCGGTGCAGCCAAGTCCACCACCATGTCGGCGTCGTACGATTGCTTCTATCGAGAGGGCTCAATTGGCCATCGCAGCCGCTTGTTTCCGATACTTCGCAACACGCGATCTTCACATGGAAACCCAAAACGGCCCGCGGGCTCGATGAAGGCTCGGCACTATCTGCTAAAATGCGGGGGCACGCTGGGCTCGATCGATTGGGAGTGTGGTGGTGCAAAGGTCCAGGCAGAGACTGGGCGGCATCAATCAGACAAACACACAATCGATCCAATCAGTCCAATTTATTACTCGTTACGCTGTGCAACAGCGACCCGTGGGCTTGGTGGAGGCCCGGCACTGTCTGCTAAAATGCACATGCACAGGTCAGGCTCGCCAAGGGAGGGGTTACGGCCAGGCTCGATCGCCTGGGAGTGATGGTGGTGGGCAAGAGTGCGCGTTGCAGCGATCGTTATGCCGCTCTGATGCATGCAGCTCTTCCAGCCGACCGGACTGCGCCCCAGCGTGAACATATGTAACTTCGCGTGGCATCAAAAGTACTGAAAGGGCACCAAAAAACGTCGTGGCACCACCACCTCAAACATCGAGAATTATGAAGGAGACACGAGGGAAGACGGCCGTTGGGTATATGGGATCGCTACCCTCGCTGCGTTAAAAAGGGAGTATAGGCGTAGTAACAAGCACTACTTCTCATCCACACACTTGCTTTCAACAAAGGAAAGCAGTTGTCCTTTCCTTCACTTCGTGTCCTGCATTTCGCTCGGTCCTCGATCCTCTACATCTCTTCTCGTGATCTCTTTTTCTTCTGACCGCCACTTTGTTGGTCGCCGAGAGAAATGGCGAATCGCACTCAGTTCTACTTCTACGCGCCTACATGGGACATTCCTGCTGAAGGGCCGATCAAGATTGGCAATGTCCTCAGGTCGATCAAGAACCCGGAGACACCGCTGGCAACTGTCGTGCCCCCGTCCACCACCCCAATCAAGAAGACGGACGTAGTCATCTCGCACGCTGATCTCCGGCAAGGCCGGCTCACCATCCTGACAAGATTCCTGGACGTCCTGAAGCTCGGTGGCGGTGTCCACTATAGCAACAAGTACGCGACCCCGCGGGCGCATGTCATCCTTTGACATTCCTTCCGGGGACGACCAATTGCCCTCAAGGTGGACAAAGACTCGAACTCCAGGGAGGTTATCGCGAAGCTACTAACACAAGCTACTTAGCGCCGAGGCCCTCCATTCGTACGAGCAACTCGTAACGAGGCAGTTCTTCCCCGACGAGGATTACTTGCAACAGTGCCTCGACGCGCCACGCGTGAGGCAATACCTAGAGCTTTCTCGCTGCAAGAAGCCGGCCTGCGTCATTACGGGCCTCAAGACCGTCTACGGCGCCAGCGGTGGAGGTGGGTGCCGACCTGAGCAGGGGTAGAAGCACAGAAGTGGCTTGGGGCGGCAGCGAGCCCCAGGCGGGAACGATACTTCTTCCTTCACGTTCCTGGTCTCTCCCACAGGACTTTGGCGGCGTGCGGACGAATGCGCTCGACGCCCTCCAGCCCACCCCAACAATCCACTCTTGGACCCAAAAATGGCCGACTTGCCAGCCCAAGGCTCACCTCACGAGCTGCCAACCATTGATGTGGCTGCACGGCGATGCTTCCAAGGATTCCAAAAATGTGTGAAGGCGGGGGGATCTGTCCGTCTGAGGCAGCGGTCATTGCTAGAGGACCAGCTTACACGATTCACTCTCTGGACGAATAGCATGGGTGTCTTTGCCGAGGGGCGGGCGTCTAGGACTATCGCCTCAGGGAGACACCTGACGTCCGTGTTATCGTCGTTTGCGTACTGGAAACTCTTCTTGACCACATTGATGATTGCATGTTGCTCCCCTCCCTTCCGGATACTGTAGGCGCCCAGTTCTACGCTGGTGCTGTGAAGCAATCGATGGCCATCAATGCTAACCGGGAACAGGGACGGTGCTTTTATCGCAGGATGATTCCGAGGATGCTCCAAAAGCCGGAGAGATGCTCGACCGATTGCTTCGAGGCATGGCCGGAGAAATAAGCATGCTTTTCAGTGTCCAACATCATCCGACGGGCGAGCCGCGAATCTCAAAATATCAAAGCAGACGAGGAAAACACAGAGGTTGACCCTTTGCTCCGACAACGCTTCCTCTGGCACGTCCGCAGTCAGTTTCCAATCCCCCACGAGGGCCCTGCCGAAAAACTTACCCCGGAACAACTTACCGAACGACTTGACTGGGAACGGCTTACCGAACGACTTGCTTCAACGATGCTTCTCCGGCGGAAGAGGGTTTTCTACAGGAAGTTTCGCTACGGCTCTAATCCAATAAGGACCAAAGAGACGGCTTAGCAGCCCATAGTCCAGCTTCGCGTGGCCACAGGCGATAATCAAAATCTGTCCAAGCCTGTCCCTTCTCGTGCGATCCCTGACTCTGATCGCCTTACGAGCAACGCGGAGTCCCATGCTCCCAGCGCCGTATCCCTTGGTTACAGCGCAACGACTTTGTCCCAGAGAAGGTTCCAAAAAGCTTCGACACCATCCGTGGTATCAGCTTCCCGGACAGTCCCCCTGGCTAACCAAGATATCCTCGACTTTCCCCAACCCCCGGTGAACTGCGTCGATGAGCAATACCAGAAAGAGAGAGAAAAGCAATGGGGAAGATTCAGAGAAAGGTTCGAAGCAATGCTGGGTGAGGAGGGCAACGCCGGGGCTGTTGGCGACATGAGCACCTCGACGATCTCCAAACGGGTGGTCGCGGCAGTTGAGGAGCTGGATCAGGTGTTGAAGGAGGAATTTCAGGCCTGTGTCGCAAAAGTGGCAGAGTTCACCTGCCCAATTTGTTTCCACACCCTTCCTGGCGAGAATCTAATGATCAAGTCGAAATGGCAGTAGGTGATCGAGATTCTGCCTGCCGGTTAGATGAATGCCCATTCGGCTAACTGGCGGCCTACAGCTCACATATCACCGGCGACCTTGACGCATACGTAACGTGGTTCACAAGCGAGCGGCGCACACAAGCGAGTGGCGCACTTCGAAATCCCATATTAAACGCGATTTTCGACACCCTTGCTAACTCGGTCAATTTAAGCTCAAATTTAACCAATTTTAAACAGGTTATATTCAACTAAACAAGGAATTTAATTTAATTTTCTTAGATTTTTATTATTACCCCTTTAGGGTTAGTTGCATATTTTACACAGTATATTACACAGTGTTTCGAACTAACCTTAAAAGGGGAATAATAAAAATCCAAGAAAATTAAATTAAATTTACTACGTAGTTAAATATAACTTATTAAAATTTGGTTAAATTTAGGCCTAAATTGGCCGAGTTAGCAAGGGTGTCGAAAATCGCGTTTAACACGTGATTTCGAAGTGCGCCACTCGCTTGTGTGCGCCGCTCGCTTGTGAACCACGTTATGCCTTTTTAAGAATGCGACAGCCTAGGGAACTTTATACCCACAGCAGCAGTTGGACTAGCTACATGTATGAGCACGCTCGACGTTGGTCGTGCATTACAAAGTCCCACGGAAAACGAGACTTCGAAACAAGAGAGGAATATATCGGCCATATGAAAGGAGCCCACCCCGGCTCTTTTACCGATAGCCGGCTCGAGTTGCTTGCTAACAGGAGTTCCTGGACGCCAGAGCAACTGTTCGAGTCCTGCCCGCTTTGCGGTGGGAATGTGGACGCCGCCAGCATGAAGCACCACATTGTGAGACATGTGAGAGCACTCGCGCTAATGTCCTTGCCTCCTGAGAAAAAATACGACCCGGAAAATCCCCATCACGACAGTCTTTCCTCGCACGGTTCCCAGTTGTCGGTCACACCAACGATTGCAGAGTACACCTCAGACCAGGGTGACCAGCAAATACAAGATGACTACCAAGCACAGGAAGAACACAAAGCAGAAGAAGACAGGGAGCCTCCAGAAGACGAAAAAGCAGAAGAACAGCTGCGCGAGGGCATTCTGCACTCGCCTTGGCAGTGCTTTCCCAGTTTTGCAGATCCACCACATCCACCACCAGCCGGTCAATGGGAAGAGGATGCGACCATCCAGTCACTTCTCAAACGCAAACGGGGCGCTTCCGGCAGTCCAGAGTCCATCTGCGAAACCAAGGAAGTTGTGTTGATGCTGAGAAAGCTTCGAAAGCTTGTCGGTAAAGAACGCGCAGATCTCGTAAAGAGCCGGCTTGAAGACGAAGACAAAGACGTCCGGTGGGCAGCAGCTGAGGCCCTCGAGGTGGAGGACGAGGTGAAGGAGGGCGTCTGGGGCTACATATTCCCCCTTGACACGAGGTACGGCGGCCGTTGTATCGTTTTGCGCAATCGGGGCTCCTGCCCTCTCCCAGCCAAGGACCACAAGAAGGGCGAGAAGCCCGGCGACAAGGCTAAGAAGGGTAAGAAGAACGAGCTGTCCGGCGCCGAGGTTGGGAGTTTTGGATCGAACTTGGAAACAGGCCTACCGCCCCGGGAATACCTCACCGGGAGGGACCCTGAATGCGGTAAGTTATTGTCCTTCCGGATTCAGCCCCATCGACCCGCCCGAGCGTGTACTGACACGGATGCCCAGATATCGTCGTGGACGACCCCGTTGTCTCGAATCGACACTGCTGGGTATTCCCCGAGCACAAGGACAACGATACCGTTGTCATTCTTGAGGATCTCTGGAGCAACGGCACGTTCGTCAACGAAGGCATCGTCGGGCGTAATCAGCGGAGAGAGCTCCAGGAGCAAGACGAGATCGCTGTCAAATATAGGGCTCGCTTCATTTTCCGCTACCCCAAGTCGCGCTCCACCAGCAAATTCGCCCTGCAGTATACGCTCCTTGGGAAGCTCGGAAAGGGCCATGTTGCCGAGGTTTTCGCCTGCACGGAGAAATCATCCGGCCAGCGTTATGCGGTTAAGGTGTTTTCCGAGACCCCCGGGGTGGAGGAGCGCACTAGCGAATCCGAGGAGCTGCAGCTTGAGATCGCCGTGCTTATGGGAGTGAGCCACCCCAGCGTCCTATGCCTCAAGGACACTTTCAACGAGTCCAAGGCTGTCTATTTTGTTCTCGAGCTTGCCACCGAGGGAGATCTGTTCAACTTTATTGTAGAGAAGCAGAAACTCACTGAGGCCGAGTCGCGCAAGCTCTTTACCCAACTCTTCCATGGCGTGAAATACCTGGTTAGTGTAAACCCAACCCCCAGCCGACGCCGCACGCCTACTTCATCCTCGCTCGCGCTAACCTGGGGGTTTTTCTTTATGTAGCATAATCGAGGAATCGTGCACCGGGACATCAAACCCGAAAACATATTGCTTATGGACCGGGACCTGCGCGTCAAGCTTGCAGATTTTAATATCGCAAAGATTATCGGGGAGGAGTCCTTCATAACGAAGCTTTGCGGAACGCCCAGCTACGTCGCGCCCGAGATCCTTGCCGACTATAGGCACAGGAGGTATACCAAGGCCGCCGACATATGGTCTTTGGGCGTTGTTCTTTATATCTGCCTGTGCAGATTCCCACCACTATCCGACAAGTTGACCTCGGAAAGCTTTCCCTACAGCCTCTCGCAGCAGATTCGGTCGGGCCGATTCGACTACCCTTCGCCCTACTGGGATTCGGTCGGCGACCCGGCGTGTAAGCACCCGCGCACTCAGTGTCCCAACATCCCCATGCGTTGCTTTGTACTAACCCTGCTCATAGTGCACTTGATCGATCACATGCTTGTGGTAGATCTGGAGAAGCGCTACACGGTCGATCAGTGTTTCGCTCACCCCTGGATGAACCAGTCCCAGCTCTCAGTCAACGACAGCACCGACGGGCTGGTTGGGGGCCTCGCCGGGCTCGAGGTTAACCGTCGTGGGGGTCTGAGAACCGCGATCCCGGGGAGTCCATGGAGATGGGCGGCAAGGGCGATGCAGCGCTGTTTGCGAAAGGCTCGAATAGCAACTAACCGGCGGCTGATATCGGTGCCGAGAAGGCCGAGAGCGGGGCCGCGAAGGGGAAAGAGAAAGCCAAGGGCCGTCAAATGTCGCCAGTGGGCTTGATGGCCCCCATGCCTCCACGGCGCTCCCCCAGGATTTGTACTCAGACGATTGACCCGGCTCCTCCGCTCGCGCCCTTCGAACCCCCCGGCGGCAGCACCCCCTGCGGCTATCGAGCGGCCCTCGCCGCCACGTTGACGCTCACGCCAGCAGCCACCTGCGCAAGCCCTCCGTCGCGGCGCCAGGATCGCCGCCATGGTCGCCGCCAGGACGGCCAACAATCCAGTGCCGCCTCACGTGTCCAAGCCCCCGGCCTGGCCCCGACGTCGGCCGAGGAAGAATACGACTCGGTAACCTGAGCAGAACATTCGAATCGTTGCCCTTGCCAAGCTGCTGGAGGTTGGAGGGGGAGGAAGATCGGCCTCGTAGGAACGATGATGGGGGCGGCTTTATGTGCAGGCACATCTGTCGGTGGACTCTATGGCCTGGCGTCGAATCTTTTCTTTATCTACACTTCGGCTTCCCCAAGGAAGTCGACCCCAAGGCCGAGTGTTAGAAATATCTCAACCCCTTCGCCGCAGGAAAAAAAATCGAACAGCGTCGTCTTCGACAAGCCACCTTTGCTTCCGTTCCGGTCGGTCCCGTACCGCCACGGCCGCAAGCCGTGGCCACCTTGAGGAACCCGCGCCGCCGCACGGCGGCAAAGCACGGGATAGGAATATATAGCCCAGTTGTCGACAGGCGATCTTGTAGCGGGGGCTCAAGGTCCGGCGAGGCGTAGAGCTTCCGTACCGCACCCTCGCCGCGGCCGCCCCGTGGTGGGCTCGACGGGGAGGTCTCCCGACGCCAGCGGTCAAGTTCAAAACGATCGGTCTTGAGCTCGCCCCTGTGAAAAACCCCGAGCGGAAAAACTTCGTCGCCAAATTCAAGCTTCCCCCAGCGATCGGTCAGGTTACCGCAGAATACGGGCGTCCGCTGACCCACAAATGGGGCTGGATCGACTCTCCGCTGAAGCCAGAGATGCCTGGGAGGCCCTCAAGCGTAAGCTGGTGGAGGCAACGGAGCTCGCCTTCCCGGATTACACCCAGCCGTTCATTTTGCGCACGGAGGTTGCGCTAAGGGCATCGGAGCAGCCCTGCACTAGAAACAGGAAGGATTGGTGCGACCGATTCTGTTTCTTTCCCGAGTGCTTCGGCCGGATACCGGTCGACCGAGCTCGAGACCAACGCATTGGTTTGGGCTCTCCAAAAGCTGGTTCACTACTTGGACCACAGCAAGATGATAGTCGTCACGGACTACACGGCCATCAGGGGCGCTTTTCACGGTCCAGCTGGGCAGACTGATATCCTGGCGACTCTCCCTTTCGCGCTACAGAGACCGGATTTTTATCGTCTACCGGCCGGGCAAGGACCACGCAAATGCAGACACCTCAGTCGCCTTTCCGCGGACGCCACGGGCCAGGTGCAGGCGACGGCCTTCCCGGCAAGGATTGTCTCTAAGCACTCTTGCTGGCAAGCCATCCGCGTCCTTCCCGTCGTGGCTCGCCGGCAGGCGGCAATCGGTGATAGGACCTACGGCCCAGCTCCCCCACCGGCTGACCTGACTCCCTCACCGACCGATCCAGAGCCCGCATCGACCGAGCCAAGGCAGGTGACAAGCAATGACGGGACTTACGGCCCAGTTCCACCACTGACTGACCCGGCTCCCTCACCGACCGAGCCGGAGCACATATTGGAGGATCTGGATCCCTCACCGGAAACCCCAGATCCGCAGCCGGTCGATGACAGGGATCCCTCACAGAGTGACAGACCGGAGCCTGATGGACCGAGTTCCGCACCGGATGACAGACGGTTGCCGCACGCGGAGTTTCGTGAGGAGGAGGTTGACGGCTTGGTCGTTGGAATGGGTGGTGCGCGACTTGCCACACGACCGCACCTTTGGCAAAACGGACAGTTCGCCCGTCTTGTCATTCCACAGCCTCTGGTGCCTGGAGTGTTCGACATGGGGATGATTTGGTTGGAAAGTGGGGTAAGGTCAGCTGAATGTCATCCTTTGGTTCGGGCTGCGGTGCTCTTGCCCAAGACACACCCACAGCCAATCATTTCCACGTCGTAGGTAGGGCCGTCGGCGTCGACGGCAACGCTGGGGTGTATGGGAAAATGGTGCACTAAGGATGCCGTGGAAAGTTGCATGTTTTGGGATAGAAAAGTCCCACTATGGAAAGATGACAGGCAGTGAGATCTAGCAATCGGCCTAGGGCCCGTGCATGGTGCCTGAGGCACCGCCCACGGTACTACTCCCTACTTACAACGCTGTCCGGATTCTCGAATCGTCTCGCGTCCCGCGTGGCGAGTTGTAGTAGCCCCCCACTTGTTGCCCACAGTGCTGCTGCCTACCTGTGCCAGGTCACCTCTCCGGGACGCCCGGCGCCGACGATGAGGAGCGTGAGAAGGCTCATAACACGTCTGCCGTCTTGCTTGGTGGAGAAAACACGGGGTTTTTGGGAGCCGCCGACGACCAATATTCAGTAGCAAAGGAAAACTGGTATCCTGTCTTCCAACCGTCTCCCGTCGCCTTCCCGCCTAGCTTGACCTCTCCATTCCTAGTCACAACAAACAACAACCGTGCTGCAACGCCCCGCCGTCAGAGCCCGCACATGGTAAGGATGACGGCCTCTGAGCCCTTCTCAGGGTTCACGTCACCAACGTACCCAAGCTTCCCACGTTCAACATTCGCAAACGCGACCGCCGTCTCTCCCGTGGTATTCGCACTCGTAGGAGGAAACACTAGGGACTCAATGACAGAGTTTTCATCCGAGTGGTACCAGGCATCTGCAGGCGCCACATTCTTTACAAGTACTGCCTTTTGGCTATATTGCGGCGGAAGCTTTGTGGCCAGGCCGTCGCCCACCACTGCTCGGTCGAGTACGAATGTCGTCCGGTGGTACGAGCCAGACTCCCACGGCAAGCCCGCCTTCGCGAAGAATGGCTTTACCGCCGCCGCCTTGACGAAGGTGGAGAAATGGCCCATGATCACGGATGTTCCCCCTTGGCGCACATACTGCAGGACCGCCTCCCAGACATGGGCGTTCTCGTTGTCGGTTAGTGCCTCGTCGGTAATGAGGACGGCAGAAGGCTGCGGCTGTTCTGATAATAGACGGATGGCCGAGTTTGCCTTCTTGGCACGTTGGAGTCTCGCTTTCGATTCGAGCTCCGTAATCAGGGAGCTATAGGTTTCGTCGAAAAACGGTCGGAGGTTGAGGGAGATCAGAGCAATTCGAGGTTTCGTCACTTCTTGGGCGGCCATGATTATGTACCCTGATTTGATGGTTCGCAGTTGTTAGCCATTATCCAGAGCAAATGGAAAGTAGATAGAGACTACCGACAGCACTTCGGGAGCTATCGATATAAGCATCCGGCGAACTTGCTGTACAAGGGCCGCGGTGGGCGGGTAAAACACTTTTGCGCAAAAAAAAAAAAAAAAGCCTCTGCCACAGGAAACGGCGACGATGCCCCATGTGGATGTGGGGAAAGGGGTTGTCGATCTGCCTTTTCCTTCGGCGTGGAACAATGTAAGCCCGACTGGGAGGCTTTCTCCGAAGGACGCCCCCCAAATTTCTTGCCCCGCCGCGCTCAATCGCGCGGTTCAATTTCAACCGCTAAACCACCAAACGTAGCTCGATTCCCCACACCGCCAAACGGCTGTTCCTCGCCTTTCATCTGCCGCCACCGTTCTAGGCCCATTATACATTACGCCTGATTTTTAAAAACCCCGTTGCGCACAAGCAGCAGCCGCTCACTCAGCCTGCGACCGTGCCGCCCGACTCGAATGAAACGATCCTTAACCTCCTAAGCCCATCACTGTCACTCCCCCCGCCCCCTATAACCAGAGGAGGAGGAGTTTATTTAACGTCAATAAAGTCGGGATTTACCAATCCCTGCCCCCAAAAAGGCATACGACGTGAGAGAGAGAGAGAGAGAGTATATTTAACGTCGTTATAGTCGGGATCTACCAGTCCCTGCCTCCCAAGGGGCATACGACGTGCTAGCGCTACCTAAGCTTATTTACACCAGGCTATAGTGCTGCTATCGAGGCGGCTAACAAATTAAACCCGAAGGCACACGGGGGTCGGGCCGCATTCCCGCGCTTTTTGTTGGTAAGCGGGCAATCGGCAACATAACCACCCGGGTCTGCATGTACTTACCCCGCACACCCACAGGGTCGTGAATTGGAGTTGGCTTGTTTGAATTGACAACGCCTTCGTAGTGGCCAACCGAGGGGTATAAATATGCGCTATAGCCCACTGTCGCAATCTCAAACGTGCAGCCCCTCTCCACCCCGCCCAGCCCAGCACCCCAGTACCCCGATTCACCCATCATGTCGGCGCCCGTCAACGGCCTCTCACTGGCCGGCCGCCGGCTCTACTGGACACTGCAAGGCCCCCTGACCTCTTCGGCCATCTCGGTCATGCCCGAAAACCTGAACCCGGACGCGCCGCACGAGCCCTACTATCGCAGGCAGGCGCCAGCCGACGACGGCACGGCCACGGCCTGGCACCCCATCTCTCAGGAGCCCATTACGGAGCAGCCGGTGGCGTCGCTCACGGTGATGGAGTGCAATCTGAACTACTGGCGGGACGGCTGGTACGACATCAACATAGAGCCTAACGACGACCTGTACGACGACGCGGATGGGGACCCCCCAGGCATGCCCCCCAAATTCGACCCGGTCGTGGTGTCAGCGTCCAACGGGCAATTCGTTACCATTCACGACTATCTGTCCGCCGTACACCCGTGGCTAGTGGAACGTCGGCTGCTCATCCTTCGCGCCAGGTACGAGCTCGTCGACGATAAGTTCGTAGCGACCGGCGACGAAAAAATGCTCGTCTGGGCGGACCCGCCCGGGAGTGTAAATGCCGATGTTGAAGACGAGTGGCGAGAGGGGATGAGGTGGAACTTTGAGCGACAGCAGCAGCGGCAACAGGAGCAGCAGCAGCAGCAGCAACGGCAGTAAATTACGGGTTGAAGTAGGCAAGAGGGCGAAAAGACGCCGCGGCGTTGTAAACGCTACGGGTGGTAGTAGCGCGTTCGGCCGGCGAATACACCGGAAAAAGGAAAGGCCGGGGTTGGGCGGAGGAGACCTCGGGACCCCCGCCTAGCCGGAGGTGCAGGGGGCTAACGAGCTTATTGTTAGTCCGGTTGTGATAAAGGAAAAGGTAAAAGGTGTAAAGGAAAAAGGAAAAGGGTTGTATATGCAGGCTTTTAAGCTTATTGCCGCTTAGCGATAATGTAGTAGTAAATAGCCTTAACGAATAGAGCAAAAAGGAAAGGTTTTTATAGTAGGCGTTTTTAATACCCGGGTTTGCTAAATATCGGGGTAAGGTCCGCTATAAGCTATTTATTTTCCAGCGCTTTATGTAACACCCCGCACAGAGCCATGATCAACAGCCCTAGGGACCGCCACCGGTGGCCTCAGGGGAGGACTCCGGGTGGTAGCTAGAGGGGCGCAAGCCCTGAGGGACGCGCGGATCAAGAGAGTTCAGCTCTATTGACACGCATGCCGGCTGGCCTCCACAGATACGGACGCTTAGCCCGGTCAAGGCGCATCCAAGCTCCGAACCCTGATAATGGGATAAAGCATACCCAGCCCCGTACGGACGCCACGAAGGAGGAGGCGTGCCGACGATGACGGAAGGACGGCCGGACGGCCAGGCATAAGAAGGGCCCGAGGGACCTCCTGTGAAGGGAATTTGGAAGGCAAGCTATCGTTTTTGTTTTATTTTTACTATAGGCTGGTTTAGCTTTGCACGAATACGATTGTTAAGCTGTTGGACCTTTGAGATTTCCCTAAAAAAACCCCCTTTTTCTAAGCTTAACACTGTTATAGTTTGCTATAGTAGGGCTGAAACCTATTACAATTTAATAGCTTTATTTGTTTAGATTTTCAGTATTTATTAGCTACCATATCGGACTTTAGCGATTTCGTCGACCTTAACGACCTAAGCCAAAACGAAGATTTAGGAACGGGGATATTTACCCTTCCCCTTAAACGAAAATAACCTACTTTTAATAACCTTTAAGGATATCCGGATTTTAGCCTTTATAGCGTTGCATCCTATACCTGTTTATAGCTCGCTTATTACGTAACGCGAAATTGTATCCCTACCAAAATTTTATTATAGTTCCAAAAAGCCCTAATGGAACGTAAGGCAATTCGCGAGGCCCTTAACCTTTTAAACGATTCGGACGATCCGGATTACCCCAACCCCGAGCTTTTAGCCCCGGTTTATTTTCGATATTTAACCCCGTAGTAATACGGCTAAGAGGTTAACCGCCCGTTAGGAAAACCCGGCAACTAATCGATACCCCGGGTACCGTCGCACTACACTTTAGTTAAGGACAATAACGAAAAAAACGATATTTTTTTTCGTACGATAAAAATAAAGGCAGCTATAAAATCCTATGGAAAATGCCCGAGCTAAAGCTTTTAAACTTAGTACAGGATTTCGATTATTAGGAAAGCAAACTCGACTTTATGTTCGAAACCAATTTTAACGGCTTTACTACGGCAAAATTACGTATTGCAGCCGCTGTCGGAATTTTTAATAGCGACTTTAATTCCGCCTATAACGGCTCGCGTAAAGCCAACCCTATATTAAGCTTACATTAGCGCAAATTTATGCGATAGCTCCGTAACACCATATTGCGAAAAGATTTTTTACTCCTAAGGGCCACTAACGACCTTCAGCAATTTATGCAAAAAAATAACGAAAACCCCGGTGTTTTCGCAGCACGATACCGGCGTATATGCGGCGAAACAGGACAATTAACAGATATTAACGGCTACGTAATCCGTTTAATCCCTGCCTTAAAAGTCTAAGTTACTTGCGGCATGCATTACAAAACAAAGACTTTGGAAAACCTCGTCGCTACCGCTTAAATCCTTTGGGGTACCCTAGGTACGGGTGCTTGCGCCCCGTACGACGAAAAGAAGGATTCTTATAAATCTTCCTATAAAAAGGACCAAAAGGAATCGGGTAAAGACGGGAAATACAAATTCCGAAGCAAATAGGAAAGGCGTAATAAACGCACCGGCAAAAGCAACGGACGCTTATATAAGGGAGTGTGCCAGAGTTTACCCACTCGACTACATGGACCAAAAGATCCAACAGTTCAATCACTCCGTGATTGAACTCTTTGGCACCACAGTATATCAAGCCCCGGGATCTCTTACCAGGGCGACCCCGTTACAGCTTAACGCTTTTAACCGCCAAACGCTAACGACGCATAAATAAAAGCGTATACCTTAAATGCGGCAAACCCAATTATATAGCGAAAAATTGCAAAAACCCTTTTTCCGCTACCAAACTTTCTGTTAAAAAAGGCGAATCCCTTTAAAAAGGAAAGGCAAAAATCAACTTTTTAAAGCGCAAAAAAAGGAGGACGGAAAAGAGCAAAGCGATAAGCGCTAAAAAAAACTAAAAGGGAACCCGGTTATTCCCGTACCGGCGTTCCGTAACGACTAAATACGCATAGCATTTGCGCTCGTTACTAAAAAAACCGTTAGCGCTTTAAACGGCGGTTTAAAAGTTAAAATCGAAGTCGGTTTAAATACGTTCGCCGAAGTTAATACAGTTTTTATTACCTTTTGCAAATCTTTAGGATTTAAGCCTTATAACCGTTTTAAATACGACTATTAATCCCTTACTTTAACCGCCGCAAGCGATTAAAGCGTTACGACCTACGGTATTTATTACTTACGGTTAAACTTTCGCGATTAGTACGGTATTCCGGTGGAAGTTATCCGGCCGTTTTTTGCTATCGAACGGAACTTAGCAGACGTTTTTATCTTTGTAGGCATGCTATTAATGCAGGAACTAGCTATGGACTTTTACTTTGTTAAAGGCATTTGGCGTTTTAACCAACGCCTTCGCGTTTATCAACTATCCGCATACCACTTCCGAAAAAGCCTTTACGCATAAGATCGTATATTTGTTTGTTCCATCTGTTTTAACCTTTTTGTTAGTAGCACCGAAAAGGACGACCCGTTTAAAAACCCTCCAAACGAGCCACCGGATTTAAAAACCGTCCCTACGAATTTACGAATAAGTTATTTCGACGTATTCGACGTTCGCAAAGGAAAAAAGCTTTTTAAGCATAGCTACAGCAACTATGCCATTAATTTAATCCCGGGTAAAAAACCTCCATATAAGCAAATTTACCATTTATTTCCAGCTAAGTTAAAAGCACTCCAGAAATACCTCGCCGATGCCTTCGTATAAGGTATTATTCGTAAATTACAATTACTAACAAAAGCTTTTATTATTTTATCCTTAAAAAAGACGGTACGTTACATTTGTGCGTCGATTACCGAGGATTTAACGATATCATTATTAAAAATAAAGCACCGTTTCCGTTTATTAAAAAAATGCTCGACTGTTTAAACGGTACTAAATGCTTTTCCAAAATCGATTTCGTTAATGCGTATTACCAATTTTGCATTAAAAAAGGGGACGAATGGAAAACCGCGTTCCGTATTAAATACGGGCACTACGAGTATTTCGTACTACCGTTTGGATTTACCAATGCCCCGGCATCGTTCCAAACTTACATTAACAAAGCTTTACGGGGCTTAGTAGACGATTTCGTTATCGTTTATTTAAACGATATCCTTATTTATTCCAGTAACAAAAAGGAGCACCAGCACCATTTAAAGCTGGTTTTGGATCGATTTCGCAGCTTTAAGCTTTATGCTAACCATAAAAAATGCACTTTTTTCCAGCAAAAATTTAAGTTTTTAGGCTTTATCATTAATACCAAAGGGCTTAAAATGGATCTTGCGCGTATTTAGGTCGTCCGCGAATGGATTAACCACCTATTTCGTACGTATAAAGATATCCAGGTTTTTGTGGGATTTTGCACCTTTTATCAACGGTTTATCCACGGCTTTTCCCGTATAGCGAAGCTTTTGCACGACCTATTATAAGGAATGAAGAACGGACGCAAGCTAAGTTAAATAGGCTATTACTAGCAGGAGCCTTAATAGCAAGCGTTCGAAAACCTAATTAACGCTTTTACAACTGTACTAATGCTACGGTATTACGACCTGATTTTACTGTTACGGATCGAAACGGACGCTTCCGATTTTGCCATAGCAAGCATCCTATTGCAAAAGTACAACGGCTAATGGCACCCTATAGCCTACTGGTTCCAAAAGTTTAAAAGTGCTGAAACCCGGTATCTTATATACGATAAGGAACTTTTCGCAATAGTAGGAAGTTTTCGCTATTAGCGATATTACCTTAAAAGGGCGCAAACTACGGAGGTGTTTTCGGATTATAAAAACCTTAAAGCTTTTATAAAATAAAAGCGTTTAAACGGACGATAAGCACGTTAGCTATTGCAATTAGCGCTTTACGATTTCGAAATTAAATACCGGCTAAGGTCCTTAAACCTAACCGACGTTCCATTTCGCCAACCGGATTATATGGAAAATCGCGAGGAAAAATAGGAAACTTTTATTAAAAAACTTTTACCAACGCTATTTAATAAAATGGGTCGGAAATAAAACGTATTTATTTATAAGCAATACGCAAAAAACATTACCGAAAAAGCGTCGCTTAATAAGCCTCCCTAGCTAATAAGCGCAAAAAGCGTACCTAACGAGCGATCTCCTAAAATTTTTATTTTTAACCGGCGAAGCGAGCGGGATAGCGTACGTTTGGCATAATTTACGTTAGCTGACGATCCAAACGCCTTTAAGGTTATCTATGCTTTACAAGTGCAATTTGTTACTCGTTAAAAGGCACGCACTGCCTTAAATTAGTTTAAAAGTAGCGAAACCCCGTACTTTTCGGAAAGGATCCTAACGCCGCTAAAAAAATGGATTGGGGACGCACAAAAGCGGGATCCGGCGAGCATAAATTTGCTTAAAAGGCTAACAATAGTTAAAAAACCCCGCCTAGTAGTACTTAACGTAAAATATACCGCACTGCACCGAAATATTGCGATAACGACTTGGTAGCGAAAAGCATCGTGCTTCCACCTAGCTAACGGTAACGAATTAATCTTTCAGGGAAATTAGGTTTATATCCCTACAAACGAAGCTTTAAAAACCAAAATCCTAAAACAGTTTTACGATTTCCCGGGAGCCGGTTACTAAGGCGTGGCCAAAACTTTAAATTTTATCTAGCGTTTTTTTTGGTGGGATGGAATTAAAGGGGATATTACGGTATATGTAATATCGTGCCTTTAGTGCCAAAAAAAAGCGATTTATCGTTACAAACCTTACGGCAAATTTAAACCCCTATTACCGCCAAAAAACAGGCAACCTATAAAAGAAATTTCTTTAAATTGGGTAACCGGCTTATTTAAAAGCAGGACGGCGGGTAGTTAGGTTTTTAACGCGATTTTCGTCGTCATATGCCGATTAACCAAATACGTAGTTCTTATTCCCATACGAGCTAACACAAGCGTAGGATAGTTCGCAAAGCTGTTTTTCAAGCAGATCGAATGCGTATTCGGTACCTTTAAAAGCATTGTTAGTAATCGCGATAGCCGTATTACTAGTAACTTTTGAGAAAAGGTATGTAAGCACCAGATTATTAAAAAACGTATATCGACCGCTTACCATCCTTAAACGGACGGGCAGACGGAAGTTTTTAACCGCGTTATCGAGGACTACTTACGTAGTTACTGCGCCGGTTCGGAGAACTTTTGGGCATTACTGCTACCGTTAGTAGCTTACGCTTATAACAATAGCAGGAATTTCATTACAAAGCACTTACCGTTTTATTTCCTATACGGATCGGATTGCGAAATGCGGATTGATATTGCGGATAATATCCCTAAAGGGAGGGTACCCGTAGCAAAAAACCGTATCGAACGACTTTATGCATTGCGTAAGGAGCTTAAAGAAACGTTACTGCAAGCATAGGAACGGTTAGTTAAATATTACAATAAAAACCATATCCTTATGCAGTTCGCAGTTAGAGATTTAGTTAAAATGTCCACGAAAAACCTGCGTTTAAAAAACAAAAAGTTAGCACCTAAATAGATTGGTCCCTTCCGGATTACTAAACGCATAAGCCAGCAAACTTACCGTTTGGCATTCCTTAAGCATTACCGCCGTTTTTACGACGTTATTCCCGTGCAATACCTTAAACGGTACACTGTTAGAAAATAAAAAAACAAAGTGCCGCTATTTATGCTAAAGTACGAAAACGACCAAAAGGAATGGGAAGTCAAAAAAGTACGAAATAAAGGACGCATCCGAAGTAAAAAGTACTACCTGGTTAAATGAAAGAATTGGCCGGCAAAGTACAACACCTAGGAGCCCGAAAAGCACTTTCGCGGCGTACCTACGAGAGTACGAGCCTTCCAAAAGGCCCGGAACAAAAGGAACTAAAAGATCCGCGAACTTTAGGACGTGGAGTCAAGCAGTGAAAAAAAGGATACCTAAAATCGCCAAATTGGTTATCCTTTTTTAAGGGTTTTATTAGAGGCTAGCGTTTACCTTAGGCGAGGAAAAAAGAAGGTTAGCGCCTTTGCAAATCCACGAAGATTTATCGTTATACCAAAAAGAAAGGAAAAGGTTGGAAGCCGAGGATAGCCTCTTTAAAAGGGGGATAATTGTAACACCCCGCATAAAGCTATAATTAGCAGCCTTAGGAACCGCTACCGGTGGCCTTAAGGGAGGACTCCGAATGGTAGCCAAAGGGGCGCAAGCCCTAAAGGACGCGCGGATCAAAAAAGTTTAACTTTATTAACACGCATGCCGGCTGGCCTCCACAAATACGGACGCTTAGCCCGGTTAAAGCGTATCCAAACTCTGAACTCTGATAATGGGACAAAGCATACCCAGCCCTGTACGGACGCCACGAAGGAGGAGGCGTACCGACGATAACGGAAGGACGGCCGGACGGCTAGGCATAAAAAGGGCCCGAAGGACCTCCTGTAAAGGGAGTTTGAAAGGCAAGCTATCGTTTCTGTTTTATCTTTACCATAGGCTGGTTTAGCCCTGCACGAATACGACTGTTGAGCTGCTGGACCTTTGAGATCTCCCTAAAAGAACCCCTCCTTTCCAGGCTTAACATTGCTGTAGCTTGCTATAGTAAGGCTGAAACCTGTTACACTTTAACTAGCATGTAAATTGTTCGTGGCACGCTAATATCGATATCAACCGGTTGGGGTAAAAAGGCCTTTGGTATATTCTGTTATCCAAAGTGTCGTCTATTTTTTAAATACAACGTGTTAAAAGAACTAATGTATTTAGCTAGGTTGGGTGTGTAACAGGCCCAGAAAGGGGGGGTTCTCTTAAAAAGATCTCAGAGGTTCGGCAGCTCAGCAGTCGTATTTGTCAAGGCTCCACAAATCTATAGTGATGGTAAAAACAGAAAACGATTGCTTGCCCTCCCGATCCCCTTTACAAGGGGTCCCTCAGGCCCTTTTTATGCCCTGGCCCTCCGGCCATCTTTCGGCTGTCATCGGCACGCCTCCTCCTCCGTAGCGTCCGCACGGGGCTGGATATGCTTCGTCCCCTTATCAAAGTTCAGAGTTTGGGTGCGCCTTAGCCGGGTTAAGTGCCTGTTATCTACCAGAGGCTCCCCGGCATACGTGTTATAAAGTTAAGCTTTTTTAATCCGCACATCCGTCGGGGTTTACGCCCCTCCGGCTAACACCCGGAACCCTCCCTTAAGGCCACCGGTAGCGTCCCCTTAAACTGCTAGCTATTTTTTTTGTATGGGGCGTTACAACTATCCCCTTTTTAAAAAAGCTATCCTCGGCCTTTAACTTTTTCCTTTTTCCTAATGCAACGACAAATTTTCGTGGACTCGCAAAAGCGTTAACCTTTTTTTCCCTCGTTTAGGGTAAGCGCTGGTTTCCAATAAAACCTTTAAAAAAAGATAACCAATTTGGCGATTTCAAATGTCCCTTTTTTTACTGCTCGGCTCCACGTCCTAGAGCTCGCGGATTTTTTAGTTCCTTTTATTCCGAGCCTTTTAAAAGGCTCGTATTTTCGTAAATGCGCCGCGAAAATGGTTTTCGAGCTCCCAAATGTTATACTTTACCGGCCAATCCTTTTATTTAACCAAATAGTACTTTTTGTTTTAAATCCGTCCTTCGTTTCGTACTTTTTCGACCTCCCATTCCTTTTAGTCGTTTTCGTACTTTAGCATAAGCAACGGCACCTCGTTTCCTTATTTTTTTTAATAATGTAACACTCGAAATACTGCACGGGAATAACGTCGTAAAAGCAGCGGTAATATTCGGGCAATGCTAAACGGTAAACTTACTAGCTTATACGTTCGGTAACCCGGAAGGGACCGATTTATTTAAATGCTAACTTTGTTGGATTGCACTGGCTTGTGCAGGCAATCGGCAGAGCCTAGAGAGAGTCGGATCCTCCGGTCCTGTGATCTCTGATCACGGGATCCGAGGACCCGCAAGCCTGCGGAGGCTGGGAGCAGGGGAAGGCCTTTTTGGTGATTAGGATCGTGTATATATAGCCTCCCTTTTGCTCCCTTTCTGGCAGATAGGTTCCTTTCCTTTTCGTGCACAATACTAGAACGATCCTTTGATATAAGGATCGTTGTTTACCTTGTTTTGGAGATTTCCGAGCCCACAGGAGTACATACTCCTACCAACACTGATTAGTGTTGCTTTAGGGCAATACAGATAAGCAAGGTAGAGGGTTTTTTCGAAAGCCCCGACCTGCTAGCAGGCTAGAGCGGTTTTTTGAAGGACCTGGAGCAGGAGACCTTAAATCTCCCGTTCGGTAGCGTATTTGAGGAAGACCGGCAAGACTTTTTTAGAAGCCCCGATTTGTTAGTAGGCTAGAGCGGCTTTTGGTTGAGAGATTTGACGATTTTCGCAGAGGGCGTTGCGTGATTCCCGAGAGCCCCGACTTGCTAGTAGGCTAGAGCGGTTTTTGGACCAGAAGATTATAGGGTAACACTTTTTGCTAACCCCGATAACATGCCCGGATTAGCCAAACCGGACGACGACGAGCGCGGGGAGTAAGGGATCCTAGATTAGGAACTTTTAAGTGCTTTCGTCGATTTCGGTTTGCCGAAGACTGTTTTCGCCGTGTACGACCAGCAGTTTTACGACGAGCAGAATTTTACCTTAGGATGCTTACCGAACGACGTATTTAACGAGCGCCGTAACATTTGGGTTATTAAAACGATGATCGCGAATAGGTTGTACGAAGGCGAAGACCTATTTGCTGCTTATTTCGAGGATTTTGAGGGATGGACCTAGTAACATTTTGAGGATTTAGATATCCGGATTACACGAGCGTTTAAAGCCTTTTTGGCTAAGCGAGGGATTACTTTCCTAGGCCATGCAACGTTTAAGGTTACTATCCGTTTCGTAAGATTATTTACAGAGATAAAGGCATAGAACGCGGCGATTGAAGGAATACGTTAACTTTTTTCTTATGATTATAAGCCGATAGAAAAGGCTTCGATTGGAAAGCAGCCCGAGGTAGGAACTTCGGCCCGAGCGCCTTTTTCGCCCCTTTCGCTTTTTTTTTTAATTCGTAAGCGATTAATAAGCGAAACGACGCGCTTACGATCCCTTGAACGGGATCGCGGTGATCCGACGCCAAGCGGGATAGGCTTATTATTAGGCCTACTAATAGGCTTACCGCCACCCTTACCGTTAGGGCTGAACATTTATTCGTGGTTAGCTCTGCCGCTTTTGCTACTAAAGGAAAGGAGGTTTATAGATTTTAATAATTTCGGAAATTCTTTTTTAAAGCTACCGACGACTACCGCGGCGCCTACCTAAGCAGTAGGGCGTTACCATTAAGCCTATTTCGAGGCTTAACAAGCGCGGCTAACGGACGAAATATTGCGCTAACGATTTCGCTTTGAGACCCCGGTCCCAGCCCGGTACGAGATAACACCTCCCCTACTGTCGAACTACCGGAAGCTCCCACCTGTCGAGATACCCAATGCTGTAATCGATACGAGCATAGTAAAGGCATTTAAGCAGGCATGGGATAAGGCCTATAGCTACACCGGGGAATAATACGATATTTTTGACGATAAGGTCCTGTTTTTTATAGACACGTGCGAGATGTTTGGAATACCCCTTTCACAGCTCTATGCGCTATTCCCATTAACCTTTTAAGGCCGTGCCGCTTAGTACTTCACTTTTAAGATAGGTAGAGGCTAAACTTTTAGGGCATTATACCTGGCCCTTTAAGAGCATTTCGATACGGAGGTTAATAGATAGCAGTACTATATGGACTGGAGCTCGATTACTTTCTAGATTGTACGTTTCGAAAGCGAGAACGTAGGAAAATCTAATATGGAGATTTTGCAAACCCTTTTTGATAAGCTATAGATTTGTTAACAAGCGTTGGGTCCGGTATATTAAGAGGACCACCAGTTTGTGACGAGCACCTTCCGGGTAGTTTAAGGAGTTTCCGAGCTTAAAATGGCTTTTTTAGGCCAGAAAAGACTTTTGAAGCTTTGGCCTCTTAGTTTAGAAGTACGATGCAAGTGGAAGAGAACGTTAACGCTTTAGGCATTTATTTCGTGGAGCGCCGGTTTGGAAACGCTGTTCGTTTCGATTAGCGGATAGGCAACCGTACCGGTAACAGTTTTAGCAAACCATGGAAATGTAAGTTGGAGTGTTGGATTTGCGGAAAGTTTGGTTACCGCTTTAAAGATTACACGCTTTAGGAATAGAAAGTATTTAGAGCGTTGTGGAGACGAGGGTAGGAAGTTCGTGGAGAGTTAAGGAAGGGATACACCTAATTCCTCGCAGCTTACGAGCCCGGCAGCAGCGACGAGGAAGATATGGAAGCTACGGACGAGTACGATTTCGATTAGACAATAGATAACGAGTTTGATTTGGCGAGCACTTATTTTATAACACCGGCTATAGTAACGTACCTCGCCGACAAGGCCTTTTTGCACCGATTGCATTCCGAGACTTTGGGATTAGCCAAAAGGGAACCCACCGCGTTAGTAGAGCAGGTACTTGTTTAGTACATGCTTACAACTACCGACAAATGGTACGGCATTATCCCAGATACCGGAGCGGCAGAAGTTTTAACTGCAGGAACAACCTAGTTCCGAGCCTTGTAACGCTATTTGCTTGATTTCGGCTTGGATATTAGTAAGAAGAAGAGACGTGTGCGTTTCGGATTAGGAGAAGCCATTTCTAGCGTTGGAGAGATTACCTTTTCGACCCCGATAGGTTTTATTACGTTCCATGTGGTGCTTACGCTTACACCGTTCCTCCTTTGCATCGATGATATGGACGCGCTTGGGGTTTACTTCGATAATACCCGTAACGAGCTGGTAACTAAGCTTGGCAAGCGCGTGCCGATTATGCGACGCTACGGTTACCCTTGGTTTTTCTTCGACGACGTCAGCTATGTAATAACAGGCGTATCGTTTATGACGGAATTAGAGAGCGTGGGAGCAGCCGTCCTGACGGAGGCTGAGCTTAGACGCGTGTATAAACGCTTTGGCCACCCTTCTGTCGAAAAGCTTTGGATTGTTCTACAACGGGCAGGCTATGAAGCTGATCGCAACGCTTTGGAGATGATTAATCGCGTGTGCTATTACTGTTAAATTAAGGCACCCGCACTATAGCGTTTTCGATTTACGTTTAAAGACGACTTCGATTTTAATTACGAGGTCGTTGTTAACGTGATGTAATTGGATAGCAAACTAGTATTTTATGTGATTGATGCGAGCACAGCATTTAGTGCCGCAACGTTTTTGAAGGATATAAGCGCAAAAAAGATTTGGGAAGCTTTTAAGCGCTGTTGGTTGGATATTTATTTGGGGCCCCTAGATGTGCTATCTTACGACGCAGGTACCAATTTTGCCGCGAGCGAATTTCAAGCGGAAGCAAAGCTTTTTGGGATCATTTGCAGCCAGGTCCTAATAAAGGCGCACTGGTCGATAGGCAAGGTGGAAAGGTACTACGGACCATTTCGCCGAGCTTATGAGATAATCCGAAAGGAGTGTCCTGATCTGCACCCCGACTTTGCGCTTTAAGGAGCTGTTAAAGCCATAAACGATACGGCAGGCTTTAACGGCCTTATCCTTACGCTGCTCGTCTTCGGAGCCATGCCACGCATTAATAACAACTCCCCTCCAACGAGAAGCCAAGTTCAAAGAGCGGTAGCGATTACTAAAGCTATGGGTGAGCTCCGAAAGCTTTACGCCAAGCGCAAGGTACAGGACGTACTGAATACACGCAACGGGCCGAGCACGGAAAGTACGTTGCTTAGAGCGCTGGCTTTGGGAACAGAGGTGTTGGTGCACAGGGAATACGGCGAGTGGAAAGGACCGTATAAAGTCCTTTGGGTGGCAGATAACGAGGTGACGATTGAGATTGTTAACGGCCTTTCAACGTTCCGGAACACTGCTTGCAAGCTATACCACAAAGCGCAGGAGTAGGAAATTGCAGATACGGAAGAGCAACTAGCCCCGTTCGAGTATCCGCTATAAACGGAACTAAAACGGAGAGGGAGACCGTTAAAGATTACGAAAACGGTGACGGCAAGCGCGTTTAGCGATAGCGAAGCCCTTTTCGAGATCGAAATTGCACCCGCACCCGCACCCATTAGGCCCGGTAGACTACGGAGGGCACTTGCCTAAGAGGCACCGGTACTAACGGTACCCGAGGCACTAGCCCCTAAACGATGAGGACGACCCCCGCGCTAAGCAGCAACGGCATTCCTAGCCCCAAAAGAGAAGGAATCTTTACGTTTGGCGCTTTAATACCGATAGGAGGGCAAAATCAAAGCTCCCGGACGCCCATTCGAGGAGTCCGACTGGTTTGAGATCGAGGCATTCTTCGCCGCCGGAGTGATTAAACCGATTAGATTAAGCGGCATTGGTAGCGCGAAAGTTTTTAGGTCCCGCTTTGTTAGAGAAGTTAAAGGTACTAATTTGATTTTTTATAAGAAGTCGAGATTTGTGGTGCAAGGATATAGCGATTGGGAGAAGAAGAGCCTTTTTACCTAGTCCTTAACGATTATGCGATGCAGTTAACGCTTGATCCTTGCGATTAGCCCGTTTTTTATGGAACGAGGCTTTATGCTGATGATTAGAGATATTAGCTAAGCGTATACCCAGTTCGAAATAGAGCTGTAAAGGGAGGTTATTTTGCGCTTCCCTAGGGAGTTGGAATATCGGTATTTAGAGGGCACGGCCTTTTAGTTGATTAAACCGTTTTACGGATTGGCCGAGGCAGGGCTGCACTGGTTCGTTACGTACTAAAAACATTATAAAGAACGTTTGGATTGTTTTATTTCGGAGTATGATCCGTGTTTGTTTGTTTTAAAGATTGGCTAGAGCTTTGGAATAATTGGCATGCAGACCGACGACATTTTAAATTTAGGTAACGCCGAGTTTATGTAAAGGGAGGAAATAGCGCTTTAGGAAGCCGGGTTTAAAGCGAAACCGAAATCGATTTTGTACCCCGGAAACGAAGGCAACTTTAACGGGTGCAAGATTTTGGTTAGATAAGATATTGTTATTATGTAGCAAAAGGGATAGGCAGATCGTTTGGAGCTGGTAATTGCTGGATTAGACGATACCTAATAGCAGTACGTCGTATAGCGCGTACGAGGGGCATATATAAGCTTGATATGCCAGTTAGAAGCCGTTTTCGACTATTTTGTGGCTGCATAAGCCAAAGATCCTGTAGATACAGACGTGTTTAAGTTTAACAAAAGGATTTAATGGCAGATTGATAACGCAGATAGAGGTTTGAATTACGTGCAGTTAGATTTGCAAACAGCTAGTTTGTATGTGTTTGTGGACGGGTCCTTCGCTAACAATAAGGACCTTAGTTTATAGATCGGCTTTGTGATCGTTTTAGGTAACGAAGGAGCTATAAAGTAGGAAAACAGCTTCCGGGTTACCGGCAACATCCTGTACTGGAGCTTTGTGAAGTGCAAAAGGGTTATAAGGAGCGTTTTGGCGAGCGAGATTTACGGTATGGTTAGCGGCTTCGATATTGGCTATGTCCTGAAGATAACGTTTGCAACGATTTGTGAAAGGCTGGATCTGCCCCTTTGTAAGTTGATTATTTGCACCGATAGCTTTTCGCTTTA
Organism: Falciphora oryzae; assembly: GCA_000733355.1. Taxonomy (NCBI): domain Eukaryota; kingdom Fungi; phylum Ascomycota; class Sordariomycetes; order Magnaporthales; family Magnaporthaceae; genus Falciphora; species Falciphora oryzae. The sequence goes on from JNVV01000070.1 coordinate 37,808, forward strand.
CCAATGCTTTGTTTAGTTTGGGACTATTACGGAGAAACGCTTTATGATAGATATTATGGCTTTCCGCGAGTTCTACGAGGCGCGCGAGATCGACGAGATTAGATGGATCGCAGGGGCAGATAACCCGGCCGACGCTTTGATAAAGGAGCTGCTAAATAAGGCTTTGGAGGACTTTGTAAGCAGCAATTTAACCACTGTAACAAGGGGTCAAAGACGGCTTGGAGAAAGAATCTCTAGATTGCAGATAATCTTTCTATGGGCTCAAGAGATGCTTGAGGAGGGAGGAATCTTTCGTGAAGGACATAGGAGATGGCAGGGTTTATATAGACCCTTTGTGATCCGTGCGAAGTATCGAGTACATGATTCACACTGCCTTCCGACCTTCACCGCTTGGCCTCAGGGCCGTTGACCGCCTATGCGGGTCTTCGAACCTCCGTAAGGCCGACTCGTGATGCCGACTAGTTGGGTCCACGGGTTCTTCCGTGTGACAACCACCGTGAGAGTGGAAGGATGGGTGAAGCGGGATTACAAATAAAAGAGAGCTAGGGAGTGCATATAAGATCGTTTCCTATGGTACCAAAACGTTAAGATCCCTAAAGATAACGCAAAGATCGATAAAACAAAGATGTTTAGATTAAGAGAGCAACAAACGACTATGCCGAAATAACAGACGATCTTATAACCAGATTTTTTTAAATATCCTGTTAAAACCCTTTTTTACTCCTCCTTTTCGTTATTTTTGCCATTTCCTAGCCAGGCAGCTTCGTATATTTTTAGAGCGGCCGCGCGGCCCGCCGTTTTCCGCTTTGATCGCGATATTATTAGGAGGTCGGCATTGGCATCCTCCTGACCCTCCCCATCCTCAGCCGCCAGTTGCAGCATGCACTTGGTGGCGATACGCTATTTGTTAAGGGTTTGAGGATTACAGAACATACATTAGCAAGCGTACCTAGAGCATTAAATTGGGAGAACAAATTTACCTTTTTGTCGCGGTTATCGCGACCCTATTTTACTATGAACTTGAGCGCTGGACGCAGCGCGATCGAGCGATTGGAGGATAGTTAGAATGAGCTTTGAAAGAGATGAGGGAAGATTGAGATGCTTATATGGGCTGATAGGTGTGGCCCGACGCGCATAGCCAACAGCGCTTTTTGACCGGGACTGTGTCCCGACAGCCATCGCCCTCTTTTATTTTGCCGGCGAGAGCGGATTTTAGGCAACCTAGGCAAGGGATAGCGCGCAGGGCGCCCTTTCCACCGCGCGGACCCGGTGCAGAAACCGTTTTGCCACTAACAGCAGGCCTGACGATTTTGATGGCCGCCTTTTTTTTCTTGTCCGACGGAGCAGGCGCAGGATCGGCGTTTTCGAGATCGAAGTTATTATCGAACGGGTTGAGGAATTGATTGATAGCGGCGTTGGCAGCCGCGGGCGCAGGCGCGATTGGAGGTGTAGGAATGGCTATCGCAAGATCGAGAGCCTTAGCGGCAAGGCTTTGGAGCCGCTTTGAGGATTTGCCACCGCTGCGCGCGATAGATCGAGGCTTCCGAGCCTTTTTGGCGACCGTACCAGATTTGGTGTTACCTTTTTTGTTGCCTATAGTGACGAGAGCGATTGAGAGGTTAACCGATAGAAGATTGATCGAATAGAGCGGGTAAAAGATGCTGCAAACAGAGGGCAATACAGGCGGACGATTTGGATTAACGAGGTTTACCAGATCAAGTTGCCCGACCTTTTAAGGGCTGGAAGGAAGGCTTTTTATAGAGCTTAGACCCGGCTTGCAGAGAGTCCTTGATTTGCGTTCCTATTGTCCCGCATTGAGTTACAACTTAAATAGCCCGTTGAGGTTATTTACTGTTATTGTGCTTTTTGATTGCACTACCTACCGCTTTGCCCGCGTACCGTAAGCTAAGTCCGGTGGACCCCATTACGTTATCGTTCCTATTGTCGCTATTAAGAGCGACGAGCCGCTTTGAGAGCGGCTATTTACTTTTTTCCTGATCTGGATTATTTGGTCCGGAGATTCTCTTTGTTATTTACTTTATAAGATCCAATAGAGTTTGGATTACGGGATTTGTTACGTGAAAGGATTTCCCAATTGCCTGCACAAAAGAAAGAGTTGCCGGTGTTGGATTGCACTGGCCTGTGCAGGCAATCGGCAGAGCCTAGAGAGAGTTGGATCCTCCGGTTCCGTGATTTTTGATTACGGGATCCGAGGACCCGCAAGCCTGCGGAGGCTGGGAGCAGGGGAAGGCCCTTTTGGTGATTAGGATCGTGTATATATAGCCTCCCTTCTGCTCCCTTTTTGGCAGATAGGTTCCTTTCCTCTTCGTGCACAATACTAGAACGATCCTTTGATATAAGGATCGTTGTTCACCTTGTTTTGGAAATCTCCGAGCCCACAGGAGTACATACTCCTACCAACAAACTTTTTGTTTTTTAAACACAGGTTTTTCGTAAATATTTTAACCAAATTTCCAATTGCGAATTGCATAACGTAGGTTACCACATTGTCGCGCAAACCACATTGTCGCGCACCCACACCCGACCTCCGGTTAATCGACGCGTATGCCAACCTAATAACGCCAGGAATCCATTCAAACTATTTAGAACTGTATACATTAGACATTTCTACTTTTTTTTAACAAGTGCGCGCATTATGTCCAGTTTTGCCGCAGGTGCTATATCGCTGACGAGTTGTTGTCGCCCTCCTTTCCTGACCCCTATGGTCGCGCATTTTTTGTTGTAACTATTTATCCAACTCCTACTGGTCCAGAACATCTCGTACTTTTTCGATGGTAAGTAACCTTCCAAATCGGATACGTGTTTTTTTAGCCCTCCGGTGTTTGCTGAGTGTTTCGTTCGCCTTTTTAAACGTAGACATTTCGGTTTGAAAAAGGGCCACTTTATGCATTATCGCCTTCGTCCCTTTTGCGATTTGGTCCATAGCCGCTAGTATGGGTGTCGGAGAGCTGCTTTGGTAATTGGTAATCCGAGTTTTAATGTATTCGGATTGCGAAGTTGCTTCCTTGGCTGTCCGCGGCGTTTTAGAGGTTTAAGGTTCGGCGTCGCTTAGGGGCTTTTTCGGGGGAGTTGGAGTTCATAGCTTTACATCCTGCTTTTTTAGGACCGAATCCGGATTGAAAGGAGCAAAGCCAGCTTTTCGAAAGCCTTTTCCGATGTTTCTTTTAGTTATAAAGTTAAAAAATAACGCTTTAAACGCCGAAAGGAATTCGATTTTGGTTACGTGGTTAACGTATAACTTTATTAAGCTTTCGATTTATCAACCGTACGCCTTTTTTAGTAGGTTAAAACACCTAACGTTAAGCGGCTAAAGGAAGTAAAACGAATGCGGAAGCATGTAAAGCGTAATAATGTTGTGTTTTTAGCAATAAAGCTCGAAATTTGTCGAATGGTGGCTTTCGTGGCCGTTTAGCATTAATAAATGATGGGACCCCGTGGAATAAGCTGTAGTGTGTTTATCGAAATGTTGGATCCATTGCAGGCCGAGTTCGTTCGTAGTCCACCCGTTGGAATTTGTTGCAATGACCTAATCGCGTGGGAGGCCGGTTTCCGAGTACCAATTGGCCAGGTGGTATTGCCTTTTAACGATAATGAAAGGAGGGATCGCCCAGCCGCAATAGTTAACCCTTTAAATAATTATAGCCCATTCCCGGTTGCTAAGCTAAATTAGCTTTGCTTTACTACGGCCTTCCGACGTTGTAATAACCATAACGGCGGCGATTATGCCTATAAGGAAGCCGGTTTCGTCGAAGTTGTAGATATCGTTATCCTAGATGCTATATTTGTCCATAGTGTTCCGTATAAGGTCGAATTACGTAAAAATGAGCTTGGGATTTTCGCATTTGGCCTTTTAGTAATCGTATTTTCGAATCCAACGCGTGCCGAGCTCCGGGCGGCGCTTAACGAACCTCGCGACCCAGTTGGTTCCGACGGTGCCCGCGTCGCGTTCGGCGAGCAGTCGGTTGGCTATATTTTTAATACCAGAAGGCCGGGGAGGGAATGTGCGAGAATCCAGCTCGAGTATGTATTTGATAAGCGCCTCCTTTTCGGATTCCGTCAATTTCCATAATTTGGGCACCTAGTCGCGTCGAGCAGTTCGGCCGGCGCGTCGGTCGCGCAACGTTGATTTAGGAATATCGTAGATTTTAGCTGCTGAACGCAGATTCAATCCCCGATTAGATTGGATTGCCCGTATGGCAAGAGCAATTCTAGCTTCGCTAGATGTCGACGCCATTTGTGGTTGTTAAGGAATTGAAGTTGGAAGTGGGAGACGCGAGTCGCGATGTAAAACGCGCGATAATGTAGTTTGCGCGACAATGTGGTGACTTACGTTAGGGATATAGTTTTTATTATAATATTTAGCTAACCGTTTTTATGCTTGTAATAACGTTTTTTTAAGTTTTTTGCGCAATGCATAAAATTATTCGATGCGGTTTTTTGCTACAGGTACCCTCCCTTTAGGGATATTATCTGCGATATTAATCCGCATTTCGCAATCCGATCCGTATAGGAAATAAAACGGCGAATGCCTTATAGTAAAGTTCCTATTATTGTTATAGGCGTAAGCTACTAACAGTAGCAATAATGCCTAAAAATTTTCCAAACCGGCGCAGTAATTACGAAAGTAATTTTCGATAACGCGGTTAAAAACTTCCGTTTAGCCGTCCGTTTAAAAATAGTAGGCGATCGACATACGTTTTTTAATAATTTAATATTTGCACATCTTTTTTTAAAAGCTACTGGTAATACGGCTATCGCAATCGCTAACGATACTTTTGGGGGTACCGAATACGCATTTGATACGCTCGAAAAACAGCTTTGCGAATTGTCCTGCATTTATATTAGCTCGTATAGGGATAAGGACCACGTATTTGGTTAATCGGCACACGACGACGAAAATCGCGTTAAAAACCTAACCACCCGCCGTCCTGCTTTCAAATAAACCGGTCACCCAATCCAAAAAGATCTTTTTTATAAACTACCTGTTTTTTAGCAGTAGTAAGGGTTTAAATTTGCCGTAAAGCTTGTAACGATAAATCGCTTTCCTTTAGCACTAAAAACACGATGCCACATATGCTGTAACATCCCCCTTAACTCCATCCCATTAAAAAAAAGCGCTGGATAAAATTTAAAATTTTAGCTACGCCCTAATAGCCGGTTCCTAAAAAATCGTAAAACTATTTCAAAATTTCGGTTTTTAAAACCTTGTTTATAAAAACATAAACTTAATTTCTCCAGAAAATTAACGCGTTACCGTCAGCTAGGTGGAAACACGATACTTTTTGCTACCAAATCGTTATCGCAATATCTCGGTACGGCACGGTGTATTTTACGTTAACGTGGTTCACCACAGAGTGAAACACCTTCAGCGAGTGAAACAATTAAAATCTCATACTAAATGCCGTTTTTTTCGATTAAATAACTCGCTCAATTTGCAGCTAAATTCTATCAAAATTAAAACAGTTAACGTGGTTCACAAGCGAGTGGAACACCCAAGCGAGTGGAACACCCAAGCGAGTGGAACACTTCAAAATCCCATACTAAACGCCGTTTTTTATACCTTTGCTAACTCGGCCAATTTAAGCCCAAATTTAACCAAATTTAAAAAGGTTATATTTAACTAAATTGGAAATTTAATTTAATTTTCTTGGATTTTTATTATTACCTTTTTAGGATTAGTTTACAATACTGTGTAATACACTGTGTACGATATGCAACTAACCCTAAAAGGGTAATAATAAAAATCCAAGAAAATTAAATTAAATTCCCTATTTAGTTAAATATAACATTTTCAAATTTGGTTAAATTTGAGCTTAAATTGGCCGAGTTAGCAAAGGTATAAAAAACAGCGTTTAGTATGGGATTTTGAAGTGTTCCACTCGCTTGGGTGTTCCACTCGCTTGTGAATCACGTTATATTTAACTTTATAATGAATATAATTTGAATTTTCCGCATTTTTATTATTACTCCTTTTAGGTTAGTTCTCAACACTGTGTAATACACTGTGTACAATATGCAACTAACCTAAAAGGAGTAATAATAAAAATGCGGAAAATTCAAATTACATTTATTATAAAGTTAAATATAACTGTTTTAATTTTGGTAGAATTTAGCTGCAAATTGAGCGAGTTATTTAATCGAAAAAACGGCATTTAGTATGAGATTGTAACTGTTTCACTCGCTGAGGGTGTTTCACTCGGTGGTGAACCACGTTAGGTATTTCCAAACGGGGCTTTTTAACTACTGTTAACCTTTTAAACAAATTTATGCTCGCTGGATCCCGCTTTTATACGTCCCTAATCTATTTTTTTAGCGGCGTTAAAATCTCCTTTAGGGAGTCCGTAATTACGTTGCTTTTAAGCTAATCCAAAGCAATGCGTGCCTCCTAACGAGTAACAAATTGCATTTGTAAGGTATGGATAACCTTAAAAGCGTTTAGATCGTTAGCTAACGTAAGCTGTACCAAACGTACGCTATCCCGTTCGCTTCGCTAGTTAAAAATAAATTTTTTAAAAAATCGCTCGTTAGGTGCGCTTTTTGCGCTTACTGGCTAGGGAGGCTTATTAAGCGACGCTCTCTCGGTAGTATTTTTTACGTACTGCTTATAAACAAATACGTTTTATTCCCGACTCATTTTATTTAATAACGTCGGAAATTTTTTTTAATAAAAATTTCCTATCTTTCTTTCTAACCGTTTATATAATCCGGCCGGCGAAACGGAACGTCGGTTAGGTTTAAAAACTTTAGCCGGTATTTAATTTCGAAATCGTAAAGTGCTAATTGCAATAGCTAGCGTGCTTATTGTCCGTTTAAACGCTCCTGCTTTATAAAAGCTTTAAAGTTTTTATAATCCGAAAACACCTCTGTAACTTGCGCCTTTTTAAAATAATATCGCCAATAGCAAAAATTCCCTATTATTGTGAAAAGTTCCTTATCGTACATAGGATACCGGGTTTCGGCACCTTTAAACTTTTGGAACCAGTAAGTTATAAAATGCTACTAGCCGTCGTGCTTTTGCAACAAAATGCCTGCTATAGCAAAATCAGAAGCGTCCGTTTCAATCTGTAACGGTAAAATCGGGTCGTAATACTGCAGCATTAGTACGGTTGTAAACGCGTTAATTAAATTTTTAAATGCTTGCTGTTAAAGCTCTTGCTAGTAATAGCCTATTTGGTTTAGTTTGCGTCCGTTTTTTATTCCTTGCAACAAGTTGTATAAAGGCTTCGCTATGCGGGAAAAGCCGTAAATAAACCGTTAATAAAAGTTGCAAAATTTTACAAAAATTTGGATATCCCTAACGTGGTTCACCACCGAGTCGCGCAAACCACCGAGTCGCGCACTTCAAAATCACGTGTTAAACGCGATTTTCGACACCTTTAATAACTCGGCCAATTTAAGACTAAATTTAACCAAATTTAAACAGGTTATATTTAACTAAATCGTAAACAAAATTTATTTTTCTTAGATTTTTATAAATTTTTATTATCACCTTTTTAAGGTAATATGCATATTTTACACAGTATATTACAAAGTGTTTCGAACTAACCTCAAAGGGGGAATAATAAAAATCTAAGAAAATTAAATTAAATTTACTACGTAGTTAAATGTAACCTATTAAAATTTAGTTAAATTTGGGCTTAAATTGGCCGAGTTAGCAAGGGTATCGAAAATCGCGTTTAATATGGAATTTCGAAGTGCGCGACTCGGTGGTTTGCGCGACTCGGTGGTGAACCACGTTATACGTACGAAATAAGTAGTTAATTTATTTGCGAACGATTTAAATACGCGCAGAATCCATTTTAAACCTTCCGGTATTAACGATAAAATTTAGGAATTTAAGCTTTTTGTTAAAAGAACTAACGTGGTTTACCAGCGAGTCGGTCAAACCACCGAGTCGATCAATTCTGGTCGCGACGCGACGCGTTAACTTTCCACCCAAACATTTTAACACCTGCGCAATGGATTCGCAATCCAAAGAATCCAAAGTGCTCTTTGCCTTACTGGCAATTGAAAACGATTCGAAAATTAGCATACGTGCCGCAGCGAAGCTTTACAATGTTCCTTATTTTACGCTTAACGACCGACGCCGCGGCCGGATTGTTCGATGCGACAACATACCCAAATCCCGGAAATTGACGGAATCCGAAAAGGAGGCGCTTGTTAAATACATATTCGAATTGGATTTTCGCGCATTCCCTCCCCGGCCTTTTGGTGTTGAAAATATAGCCAACCGATTGCTTGCCGAACGCGACGCGGGTACCGTTGGGACCAATTGGGTCGCGAGGTTCGTTAAGCGCCGCCCGGAGCTCGGTACGCGCTGGATTTGAAAATACGACTACCAAAGGGCTAAGTGCGAAAATCTCAAGCTCGTTTTTGCGTGGTTCGACCTTGTGCGGAACACTGTGGCCAAATATGGCATCCAGGATGACGATATCTACAATTTCGACGAAACCGGCTTCCTTATGGGCATAATCGCGGCCGTTATGGTCATTACAACATCGGAAGGCCGTAGCAAAGCAAAGCTGGTTCAACCTAGCAATCGGGAATGGGCTACAGTTATCCAAAGGGTTAATTGTTGCGGTTAAGCGATCCCCCCTTTCATTATCGTTAAAGGGCAATACCATTTAGCCAATTGGTATTCCGGAACCGACCTTTTACGCAATTGGGTTATCGCAACGAGCGCTAATGGGTGGATTACGAACGAGCTCGGTTTGGAATGGATCCGGCATTTCGATAAACACATTGCAGCTCGTTTTACGGGGTCCCATCGTTTGTTAGTGCTGGACGGACACGAAAGCCACCATTCGACGGATTTCGAGCTCTATTGCCAGGAATATAATATTATTACGCTTTGCATGTTTCCGCATTCGTTTTACTTCTTTTAGCCGCTTGACGTTGGGTGCTTTAGCCTATTGAAAAAGGCGTACGGTCGACAAATCGAGGACCTGATGAGGTCGCACGTTAACTACGTGACCAAAGTCGAGTTCTTTTCGGCGTTTAAAGCGGCATTTTTTAACTTTATAACCAAAGAAAACATCCAAAAAGGCTTTTAAGGAGCTGGCCTTACTCCTTTCAACCCGGATTCGGTTTTGGAAAAGCTGGATGTGAGGCTACGGATTCCAACCCCCCTAAGGACGCCCCTGAACGACCCCGAACTTTAGACTTCCAAAACGCCCCGGATAGCTAGGGAAGCAACTTCGCAATCCGAACATATTAAAACTCGGATCTCCAATTACTAAAGCAGCTTTCCGATATTTATGCTAGCGGCTATGGACCAATTTGCGAAAGGGGCAAGGGCAATCATGCATCGGGTCAACCTTTTGGAAGAAAAGTGCTCCAAATTACGAAGGGCGAACGAAGCACTAAGCAAACGCCGGAGGGCCAAAAAAACACGTGTCCGATTTGGAGGGTTACTTACCATCGACGAGGTACGAGATGTTTTAAACTAGCAGGAGCTGGATGGATAGTTACAGCAAAAAATGCGCGACCATAGGGTTTAGGAAAGGAGGGCGACAACGACTCGTCGGCGATGTGGCACGTGCGGCAAAACCGGACATAATGCGCGCACCTATTAGGAAGAAGTAGAAATGTTTGATGTATACAGTTCTAAGTAGTTTAAATGGATTGCTGGCGTTGTTGGGTTGGCATGCGAGTTAATTGTCGAGTAGTCGGGTTTAAGTGATCGACTCGGTGGTTTGACCGACTCGCTGGTGAACCACGTTAATGTATTTAGCTTAGATTGGGTGCATAGGCCCAACCTACCCTATACTACCCTTACTGGATTATCTACCCTGTACTGTTGTGGGGTTGTGCACAGGAGTAGCGGGCAGGGCTTATAGCGTACTCGGGGGTGGCTTGCAGCATCTACAGCGCTTACTGAAAGCCTGAAGGTAGCTTGTAGCCCCTATAGGATGCCTAAGCACCCAAGTCAGCCGTTGTGGGTCACACTGACTCGCCTACCCTGCACATCTACCCTGTACAGAATTAGTCAGGAGTTAATTTGCACAAGTTAGAATTGGAAGCCCAACGCGGAGATGGGTTTGGTGGCCGTGGGTCGATTTTTTGGAAATCCCATAGTCTCAGTGGCTCTAACTCAACCCACAAAAAGGGAACCCACCTCCGGTGGGTTGTGGCTCGCCAAGTGGCTTAGTCGCAAGTCACTAGCCCGTGCACTTGTATTGTGGGGCCACAGACTTTTTTTAGTTTGAGTCTAAGACCGCATGGTGATTTTCTACCGTTGGTTTTGGAAACCTCCACACAAAACGAAAATATCAAAAAAAGCACTCTGTTGGATTGCACTGGCCTGTGCAGGCAATCGGCAGAGCCCAGAGAGAGTCGGATCCTCCGGTCCCGTGATCTCTGATCACGGGATCCGATGACCCGCAAGCCTGCGGAGGCTGGGAGCAGGGGAAGGCCCCTTTGGTGATCAGGATCGTGTATATATAGCCTCCCTTCTGCTCCCTCTCTGGCAGATAGGTTCCTTTCCTCTTCGTGCACAATAGATTATGATTCCTCTGATATAAGGGATCATTGTTCACCCTGTTTTGGAGATCTCCGAGCCCACAGGAGTACATACTCCTACCAACACACTCCAAAATATCTTCATAAAAGCCGACTTTTGCTAATCTCAAACCATATGTTAGAAGTAAGCTCGAAATTCCGCATTTAATAGTGTTTTTTGTTTTTTTGCATCTCGATCATAAACACTTTTTTTAACCGCTTAGGTGCATTTTCGTTGGTTTTGGGAATCGCCTTTCCAGCGACCCCCATGCCAAATCTACCATTAATGATGTCCGCGGCCCCAAATTTGGAGTTGGGGATCTCCTGGCCATTGGCTCGCCCAAACAATTTGTTTTATTTGCTTACGGCCATTTCTTAAAGCAAAAACCTTGCAGATGAGCAGGTTGATAATGCGCTTTTCCGCTAAGTCATTGCTAAATTGTACGAGTATACTTTACGCGCATAGGATACCTTATTGCAAAAGCGGTTTTTAAAAGCTATCATTACGTTTTTTTTAAATCAGGGGGCGCCAGCGCATCGGGAACCGCGTATTCCAAAGCCTGACCAGATCGAATGTATCCGGCGTATCGTTTATAAACTAGGGGATACAATCCTTATTGCTAAAATAGGATATGGCAAAAGCATTATGTTCCAAGCCGTATTTGTTATTAGGAATAAGCATATTACTATCCAGATCGTCCCGTTTAGCAAGTTGGGGGACGAATAAGCAGAAGTGGTTGCAGGTTTCCCCTTCGCCAACCCCATCCTTATCGACCAAACCACACGCAAAGTATTCCATTTCCCAAATATAAATATAGGAAAAGATATATTAACATCCCTTTGCAGGACGCAAACATTTGGAACTACCAAAAAGCGACGCAATACACATATATTCTCCTCGGCCTTAAGCAAGCTACAGATTCTCGGTTCCTTTCCCTCCTCCGCCACCCCGAATTTAGCCAGCACATCGCCTTTTTAGCCATCGACGAGCTCTATACCGTCCATTAGTGGAAAGATTTCCGCACGTCCTACCCTAATTTGCATTTAATCCGAACCGCGATCCTTATAGCCATCCCATTTTTTGGGTGCACTGTTACATTAACCGAAAAAGCAAAGGATTTTGTCCTTTCCCATGCCGGCTTCCGTTAGTTCGGCCCAGGCGAGCATCAATTCCGAATTATCCGCACGTTTATTAATAGGCCGGACATATCTATCGTCCTACAAGCTTTAAAAAGAAATAAGCTAAGCAACGATTACCAGCCTTTGTTCTTTTTTTTAAGCCACGTCCGGCTATACAATTTGATCCAAAGCATCCCTAAAACCATTATTTACATAAACAACAGGTTTGAGCTCGTGGCTGCCCGCCATGCTCTTTTCTAACACCTCACTTCCCAAAAAGTTGATAGGGCTACTGCAGTCCGCACCATTGGCATTTACAATTCCCTTACCCCACCAACAAATTAACGCCTTTTGTATAACACGTTTAGGCGCACCGATTCTCCTATCCGTATTATCCTAGCTACCGTATCTTTAAGTATAGGAATGGATATTCCAAACGTAATGCGCGTGGTGCAATTCAAAGCACCGATTTCATTAGACGTATCAGATTTGTTACAGCGGTTCGGCAGGGCGTCCCGATCCGATGTGGGGCAGGGTACCGTTTATTTTTTTGCCCCCTATTGGTATTTTGACACCTAAAGCACTGCGGTCCCTAAAAAGACGAAACCTAAACGGGGCTCCAAAAAAACCCATATTCCTGCTTTATCCAACAGTTTGCGCTTCGAATTGGCAGAATCTGGTACAAATACAAATACAAACGAATCACAATTGTCTGGCTCCGACTACTTACAAACGCGATTCTCCATTCTCGACGTGGAATCCAGCATAGCCGGGGGACATTTGTCCTCCATCACAAACGACGAAGTTAACGAAAAACTGGGCATTTTTTTAGGGAAATAACACAACCACTGGACCCAAAAAAATCAGCGCCGGCGCGCGAAACTAAAGGCCGAACATCCCGAAATGTTCAAATTCGCTAATACCAGGTGCTTTAAGCAGGAGATGCTCGATTTGCTGCAAAAGGTGCAGCTGTTTAACGTCCAGCACACACTTTGCTACAACGCATATTACCACGAACTTGGACGACTCCCTCCGGTAACAACCATTGCGAAAAAAGACAAAAGCGTACATAGGCATACCAAAAAATGGTTTATTTACAAAAAGTTAATGTTATTCGCTTTTGAACTCGCGATTTACATTATCGCCCCTAACGACGACCGATGGTTTAACCTCCCCGGCGAATGGATGCTAGAACCTGCCATCGCCGTAAAACTCAGTCTATTTATTAAAACATCCCGCACAACCATCCGGGATATCCACGACCTGTGCCGACGGGTACCGGCCATTGGGGGGGATACATGCCAGCACTGGTTGGAGGCTTACGGCTAGCTACTGGTACAAGAATGCGAAGCTATCAAAGCTAGGGGCATGGCAGTATACGCCGAATACCAAACTAACAAACGCAAAAAGATCGACGTCGGGGCTTCACAGCCTAAAGGGGCAACCGCAAAAGGGAAACGTACTTTGGTATTTCTAAAAAACCCCGAACCATCGGCCTCATTTAAAAGACAATGATTTTACCAGCGACTGCTGTATTTAGTGGGCCTTTGTCCAAAGGCGACTGCACGGCCTGTCGAATTTTGTCCCAATCCTTATAGATTTAGGGGCTAGCCTAATTCCTATTCGTTTGTTCTATTATTTTCGTTCCCCCCTAAATAATATCCCCGGTCGCCCTCCCGATTTTCGATAATTATGTTAGCTACCCCCTTTTCGGCATCTGCTAGCCTTTGCTGGGAAAAAATATCAACGGGCTGCACGATGTTGCGGTTAAAAGCTTTTAGTTTGCCATTGTGCATATATTTGATCCCGTTTGCGAATAATGCCGGGGCGTCGAACTCGGAATCCTGCTTCGCCTGGTCGTATCTGCTACCCCATCCATTGTTAATAAATAAACACGCATATTGCATAACGTTTTGCTTGGTAGACGCTACGGTATGTTTGGTATTATTATACTGGCCAAACGCAAATTTTAATGCTTTGCGTATTACTGCTCCCAAAGGTCCAAAGGTAGCGCAATCTTTAAACGTAGCTCAAATGTCGTGGGTCGAGTTTTTATTGTATTTAATGTCGAAAGAAAACGCCTTGTTAAAGTGCTTAATAGCGAAATCGATAGCTTTAAATCCATTGCCAGCCGTAATGCAACGAATAAGGCCTAACCGAAAGATAGCTGTGCGGAGTGGCTCGTCTGTAACTTTTGGATGTATAAGCCAAGCTAAATATAGCATTTCTGGACCGTAGTTTTTGGCTTTGCACCCATAAAAAAAGAAGATAAGGAGGGGAATATATTGTTAGAAGATACCGAAATCCCCTTATCGTACAGCTTCGTTAACAATCCAAAGCAGCTGTATAGCCTGGAAGTACCGACTCTGTGACCGGAAAGGGATGTTAACGGGACTGTTCGTATTAGGGTTCCGTCCTGCAATAGCAAATGCTAAAAACGTCTCCTTATCGACCCTAGTTTGGAAGGATTCGATATATTCCGGGAAAGCGGAGGCAAACGCTTTTTATACGGCGGATGGGATAAGTCCCTGCCCTTTAAAGAGTTTGCCATCCTTTTAAAGTACGCTTATGCTTATAGCAAAGACGCGTGCACGGTAGCTGTCTTGGAGGAATCGAAGCGCGTGGTAAAACTTTAGCTTAGAATTAGATATCTTTTAACCACGGCCGAAGCCCAGGATATCGGCTTTAATTAAAGGATAAAACTCTTTCCAAACGTAGTGGATAAAATTGATTTGGACGTAGAAAAAGGCAGGGATTGGAAGGAGCCATTGCTTGCGGTTAAAAGGTGTAATACATTCGATATTAGCGGATTAGATATATCTAATAAAGGATGTTGTTTTTTAGTCGCTATGGAATAGGATAAGGACGTTGTTGTAATCAAATGTGCCGGGTTTAAAACCTAAAATCCCCTGGAAAAATTGTTTATAAACCCAAAAAACACCGCCAAGCTCGCCCTCGCTTTCCATAATAGCTAGGGTTTGGATAATATAGGTGTTAAAAGAACTAATGTATTTAGCCTAGGTTGGGTGCATAGGCCCAACCTACCATGTACTACTCTTATTAGATTATCTACCCTGTACTGTTGTGGGGTTGTGCACAGGAGTAGCAGGCAGGGCTTATAGCGTACCCGGGGGTGGCTTACAGCATCTACAGCGCTTACCGAAAGCCTGAAGGTGGCCTGTAGCCCCTGTAGGATGCCTAAGCACCCAAGTCAGCCGTTGTGGGTCGCACTGACTCGCCTACCCTGCACATCTACTCTGCACAGAATTGGTCAGGAGTCAATTTGCACAAGTTAGAATTGGAGGCCCAACGCGGAGATGAGTTTGGTGGCCGTGGGTCGATTTTTTGGAAATCCCACACAAAATAATTTTTCGGAAAATCGCTCGCGGCACCGGAAGCCCCCACGGCGGAGAACCCGCGGGATCGATGTCGGTGGGTATATGAGGGAA
>JNVV01000070.1:53000-75017 GCA_000733355.1 Falciphora oryzae
ACCCACTAAGCTTGGGGCCCCGACAGCGCTATTTATAGCGCCTGTCAGGGCCCAATCCAACTAACCGAGACCCTGCTGGCCACTGTGACTGCGCTGCAAATCCCCGATTTGACCTCCCAATATTAATAATAGGACTTTGGGGTGTTAACACGAAAAACGTTAGGGAATTGGCAAACAAAAAACCTGTCGGTATATGTGCCTTTGAAAAGGTGGTGCAGCACCTCATGCCGGAAAAGGTATTAGGAGCATATCGGTTTCGCAATAAAAAAGGCTAACATATATAGGCTTCGGAGCCACTCCAACTTAAACGGCATTATAGCATGCCATTGTAATTGGGTATAACGGACGATATCGGGGCTCCCGATAGCGAAGCAGGTGGTGATGTTTCGCATAACGTTTTTGCGGCCTTGTCTAAGGTTTTGGACACGGTCCATAAAGTTAAAGTTATCGTAAACAAATATCAAATTGGGGTTAAGGGCAATACGCTAGATATTTTTTTATAAAAAAAGGCATATTAATACAAAAGATAAAATCGGTTATTATTTAGTTGGCAAACGTATTATAGCCCTATCGACCATAGAAGTTATTTGGTTTTTAGTAACCCTATAAGAGGAGTTGACCCCGAACTTTAAAAAAACATTTATCACCCGTTGCGGAACGCTACTGTTTACCTAATAAATCCCAAAGACCCGCCCTAAATAGTTGCTTTTTTTAAGCACCCGCGCGTGTGCTATAATACTTGCAATCATATAACGGGGGCTAAGGTTTGTGGCTGTAGTTGTTGCCGCCCCTCCAAATGTTGCTGCCCCTCCAGGTGTCGCTGCCCCTCCAGGGGTCGCTGCCACTCCAGGGGTCGCCGCCCCACCTAAGGTAACTATCCCCCTTAGGGTCGCCGCCCCTTTAGGTGTAGGTTTGGGGGTTTAACGGTTAGGGCCATAGGAGTCCCAATCGGCTCGGGTATTAACCATAACAGTAGTGAGCAACTAGTTAAGCAGGGGCGCATGTTTTTAAAGGCGGGAGTCGCATTGCAACAGCTGGTTTTATACCCAGGAAACGTCGCAAATATCTTTGGCGGTGCAAAGGGCGTCTCCTTTACTAAACTGTGCCGGGTCGAAGTTGTCGAACGGGCTAAACGCGGCAAAAGCGTTAAGCTTTCGGCGGATAAAGGCGTAGTACGTATTTGAAAGCGCGCTTTCGCCGTCGAGCAGGATCTGGATGCCAGTTTCGGAAAAAGCATACTAAACGTCGGGGTTTTGCAAACAGGAGCGGAATTGGGAAAGGCGAAGTCCATTGCGTCTGCCATCGGTGCGACGCTAACACGCCCATTGTTTAAAAAATTTGGGGAACGAAAATTATGGCTTTAAACTGCGCCAAAACTGCAGCGTTTCTTGTACCAGGTCATAGGTCGGGGAGTCGGGCTCTTTTAGGGGGTCGGAATCGTCGTCAAATGGATAGGAGTGGCGGGGCTTTTGGAAGGACGCGGGGGCCCCTAAACGGCGAGCTGTTTGTAGGCGGGAATTCCGCGCCGCTAAAGGTGAATCGAAAGCAGCCGGCCGAAACGTTAAGTAGGGGAAAAGGTTCGAAGGCGTATCATTGCCGTCGCTTTCGTCGTCGGAGTCGGAGTCGGAGTCGGAGTCGGCCGGTGGGAGAGGTGGGGATATTGCCAAAATCGTGAGATCCGATGTGGGAAACGTGGCATTAGGAGCCGGTTGCGGCGGTTAATCGGAAAGGAAAGCCGGTAATAAAGAAAAAAAAAAGGAAACGATATGGCGATAACGCCTAAAATTTCGATTTTCGTAGGCGCAAATTCTAAATAGAAACCGGTAGGCACGAATTGCGTAATGTGGTGGAGGAAAGGAGAATGGTAATTTTGGTAGATTGGAGGCTGGGTGGGATTTCAAAATCGCATGCTACTTTTCGCACTATGCGACCTCAGACCAGATGGCGGCGAAGTTGTGTGGGGATTGTGATTGGCTGAATTAATAATGTGGCTGGATGTGGAGAAAAAGTGACTTGTGTGACCTTCGCCCCTCATCTGGTCTGAGCCACTGAGACTAAATCTCATACAAAATAATTTTTCGAAAAATCGCTCGCGGCACCGGAAGCCCCCACGGCGGAGAACCCGCGGGATCGATGTCGGTGGGTATATAAGGGAAGCGATTGTTGGCGCCCCTCAACTGCAATACAAGCCTATTCACCCCACTAAGCTTGGGGCCCCGACAGCGCTATTTATAGCGCCTGTCAGGGCCCAATCCAACTAACTGAGACCCTGCTGGCCACTGTGAATGCGCTGCAAATCCCCGATTTGACCTCAAAATATTAATAGTTGTAACAGGCCTCCGCCCTACTATAGCCAGCTACAGTAGTGTCAGGCCTGGAAAAGGGGGGTTCTCGCAGGGAGGTTTTAGAGGTTCAGCAGCTCAACAGTTGCATTCGTGCAGGGCTCAACAAGTTTATGGTGTAGGTAGAAACAGAAACGATAGCTTGCCCTCCGAACCTCCTTTACAGGGGGTCTTTCGGGCCCTCCTTATGCTCTAGCCCTCCGTCCGTCCTTCGGCTGTCGTCGGCGCGCCTCCTCCTCCGTGGCGTCCGTCGGGGCCTGCCTTTCGGTTGTTATCGGCACACTGCCTCCTCCGCGGCGTCCGTTGGAGCCGGATGTGTTTCGTCCCTCTTAGGGTTCCGGGCCGGGCTGATCTGCGGGGGCTGATCGGCGCGCGTGTCGCAAAGTTAAACTCTCCTGATTCGCACATCCGTTAGGGCTTGCGCCCCTCCGGCTACCACCCGGAGGCCTCCCTTGTAGTTACCGGTGGCGTCCCCTGCGGCTGCTGGCCATGCTTTTGTGTGGGGTGTTACAATAGTAATATTGCAAAGCTATCGCATAAATTTGCGCTAATATAAACCTAATACCGGGTTAGCTTTGCGCAAGCCGTTATAAACGGAATTAAAATCGCTATCGAAAATTCTAATAGCGGCTGCGATACGTAATTTAGCCGTAATAAAACCGTTAAAATTAGCTTTAAACATAAGGTTAAATTTGCTTTCCCAATAGTCGAAATCTTATATTAAACTAAAAAGCTTTAATTCGGGCATTTTTCATAGGATTTTATAGCTGCCTTTATTTTTATCGTACGAAAAAAAATGTCGTTTTTTTTATCGTCATTTTTTACTAAAATATAATGCGATAATGCCCGGGGTGTTAACGTGGTTCACCACCGAGTGAAACACACCACCGAATGAAACACCCAAACCCGACTATTCGACAATCGATTCGCATTGCAACCTAACAACGCCAGGAATCCATTTAAACTATTTAAAACTATATACATCGGACATTTCTATTTCTTCCTAACAAATGCGCGCATTATGTCCGGTTTTGCCGCAGGTGCTACATCGCCGATAAGTCGTCGTCGCCCTCCTTTCCTAACCCCTATGGTTACGCATTTCTTACTATAGCTATCCATCCAGCTCCTGCTAGTCTAAAACATTTCGTACTTCGTCGATAGTAAGTGACCCTTTAAGTCGGACACGTGTTTTTTTAGCCCTCCGGCGTTTGCTTAGTGTTTCGTTCGCTTTTTTAAACATGGATACTTCGGTTTAGAAAAGGGCTACTTTATGCATTATCGCTTTCGCCCCCTTTGCAATTTGGTCCACAGCCGTATAAATAGGAGTTGGAAAGCTGCTTTGGTGATTAGAAATCCGAGTTTTGATGTGTTCGGATTGCGAAGTTGCTTCCTTAGCCGTCCGGGGCGTTTTGGAGGTCCAAAGTTCGGGGTCGTTTAGGGGCGTCCTCGGGGGAGTTAAAATCCGTAGCCTCACATCCAGCTTTTTTAAAACCGAATCCGGGTTAAAAAAAGCAAAGCCAGCCTTTTAAAAACCTTTTCGGATGTTTTTTTCGGTTATAAAATTAAAAAATGCCGCTTTAAACGCCGAAAAGAACTCGACCTTAGTCACGTGGTTAACGTGCGACCTCATCAGGTTTTTAATTTATCGACCGTACGCTTTTTTTATTAGGCTAAAGCACTTAACGTTAAACGGTTAAAGGAAATAAAACGAATACGGAGGCATATAAAGCGTAATAATGTTGTATTCCTGGCAGTAAAGTTCGAAATCCGTCGAGTGGTGGCTTTCGTGTCCGTCCAGCACTAACAAACGATAGGGGCTTTTCGTACGCGACGCAATGTGTTTATCGAAATGCTAGATCCATTCCAAACCGAGCTCGTTCGTAGTTCACCCGTTGGAATTTATTGCGATAACCCAATCGCGTAAAAGGTCGGTTTCCAAATACCAATTGGCTAGGTGGTACTGCCTTTTAACGATAATAAAAGGGGGGATCGCCTAACCGCAACAATTAACCCCTTAAATAATTATTGCCTATTCCCGATTGCTAGGCTGGACCAGCTTTGCTTTACTACGACCTTCCGATGTTGTAATAACTATAACGGCTGCGATTATACCTATAAAAAAGCCGGTTTCGTCGAAATTGTAGATATCGTTATCCAGGATGCCATATTTGGCTACAGTATTCCGCATAAGGTCGAACTACGCAGAAACGAGCTTGGGATTTTCGCATTTGGCCCTTTGGTAATCGTATTTTCGAATCCAGCGCGTGCCGAGCTTTGCGCGGCGTTTAACGAACCTCGCGACCTAGTTAGTCCCGATGGCACCCGCGTCGCGTTCGGCGAGCAATCAGTTGGCCATAGCTTCAACACTAGAAGGCCGCGGAGGGAATGCGCGAGAATCCAGTTCGAGTATGTATTTGACAAGCGCCTCCTTTTCGGATTCCGTTAATTTCGGGGAGTTGGGGTTGCTGTCGCGTCGAGCAGGTCGGCCGCGTTTCCGACGCGAAAAAGTCGCAATAGAGACCGAATAGATTTTGCCTGCGGCCCTGATGCTTAATTTAGGATCGGATTGTAAAGCTTGAAGGGCGAAGATCACCCGGCTTTCGTTGTTTCCTGTAGGCATTTTTGTCGGTGGAGGAATTCGTCGCGAAAAGAGAAGTGTCGCGTTGTCGTAATCGCGTGTTTCACTCGGTGGTGTGTTTCACTCGGTGGTGAACCACGTTAACTAATTTCCGGGTTTTCCTAACGGGCGGTTAACCTTTTAGCCGTACTACCCTAAAATTAAGCTTTGGAAACGAGCCGGAGCTTAGGGCTCGGGGTTGGGGCGATTTAGATCGTCCGAATCGTTTGGCAAGCTAATAGCCTCGCGAATTGCTTTCCGTTCCACAAATGCTTTTTGGGACTGCGGCAGGATTTTGGTAGGGATGCAATTTCGCGTTACGTAATAAGCGAGTTGCGAACGAATGTAAAATGCAACGTTATAAATATTAAAGTTGAGGTATCCACGAAAGTTGTTAAAAGTAGGTTGTTTACGTCCAAAGGGAAAAATGGATATTCCCGTTCCTAAATCTTCGTCCTGGCCTAATTCGTTAATGTTAACAAAATCGTTAAAATCTGATATAGTAACTAATAAATGCTAAAAGTTTAAGCAAAAAAAGCAATCGAATTGTAACAAGCCCTAACTTTACTATAGCTGGTTATAGCAATATTAGGCCCGAAAAAAGGGGTTTTTTTTTAAAAAGATTTTAAAAGTTCGGCAACTCAGCAGGCGTATTTGTTAAAGCTCCACAAATTTATAGTAATAATTGTTCGTGGCACGCTAATATCGATATCAACCGGTTGGGGTGAGAAAGCTTCTAGTGTTTAATAGGTATCTAAAAGCTGTCTGTCTTCTAAGTACAACGGAAGGGCTCCTCGTGCGAGCCCTCTGGATAGATATATCCCATTCACGGAGGCCGCGGGGTGCGGTCGTACAAGGCCAGTCCCGGTGCCGGGCCTGACTTGTGACTTGCACCGCCTCCGTGCATGACCGGTGATCCCCATTGCCGGACCCTCCGTGTCAGAGAGGCGGGGCCTCTCTGCCTCGAAGTCCCTGGCTATTGGGGATTCCCGTGCAATGCCCTTTTCCCTTCGTGCGACCGTTAATTATCCTTCCAACAATAATAAAAACAAAAAACGATTGCTTGCCTTCCCGACCCCTTTTATAGGGGGTCCCTCGGGCCCTTTTTATACCCTGGCCCTCCGGCTATCCTTCGGCTGTCATCGGCACGCCTCCCCCTCCGTAGCGTCCGTACGGGGCTGGATATGCTTCGTCCCCTTATCAAAGTTCAGAGTTTAGGTGCGCTTTGGCCGGGTTAAGTGCCCGTTATCTGCTGGTGGCTCCCCGGCATGCGTGTTATAGAGTTAAACTTTTTTAATCCGCATATCCGTCGGGGCTTGCGCCCCTCCGGCTAACACCCGGAGCCCTCCCCTAAGGCTACTGGTAGCGTCCCCTCAAGCTGCTAGCCATTCTTCTGTGTAGGGCATTACAGCCGCCGTTTCCCAACTTCGTCGAACGTTCGCTTGGGCGGCGATTAGGGCACGGCGGCGTCCGGGGCGGGGCCCCGGGCGCCGGGCCCTATTGCTATACGTTTGTTATATCCGGTTGGCTGCTGGCATACGTAAAGGCGGCGTCGGTATATTAGGGGCTTTGGCTTTGGGGTTGTTAGCCGGCGGGTGCGGCGGCCTTTTCCGGAAGGTTTTTGGTTACTTCGGTAACCTCCTCAGGCTCGGGAGGGTCTAACTCCATATTCGCTAATATTTCGTATTGGTTATTAAAGCAGACCTTAGCCCTTTTAGCAAAGTGCCTTTCCCTGCCGGCCGTGCGGGCCGCGCTTGCAAAGGCCGGCGGACCTGCTGGGTTTACCACGGCAGCGTCAGCGGCGGGGACGGGGGCGGGGGCGGCAGCGGGGGTGCCGGCAGCGGCGGCGTTACCGGTGCCGGCCGCGGGGCTATTAGTTGCGGAAAGGGGGTGGGGAATAGTGGCGGTGTCGGCAGTGGCAGCGGCGGCGGCAGCAGCGGAAGTAGCGGCTTCCGCCGCTTTTACCGCCGCCCGGTACGCTTGCAAACCCAACCTCTTATACGCCGCTTTTTCCTTTTTGTTTAGCTGTTTAAGCACCCCGTTTACCCGTATAAGCTTTATCGGGCACTTCTGGTGGTCGGTAGGGTACGGGTTTAAACAGTTAGCACATTGCGCAAAGGCCGTACACGGCGATACGTGCCGGCCGTCGTTCACCTTCCCGTACCGAAAGCACCTATCGGCCCGGGCGCAGTTGCGAGCCACGTGGAAACCGTGGCAGCCGGGGGTATGTTGGGTAATTGGCAGGTGTTTTTGTATGCGGCGTAAAAAGGAGGTAATCCCCTAAAGCCTAAACCCGGCCACTTGCGTATAAAAAGATATAATCCATAATATACGCCTTTAAAAATCGGCGCCGGCCCCAGAAGGTTTAACGCTTACAAATTTCAGCCCTATTTCGGCTTAGACCTCATTTCGGACTAGGTCTTCCATTATTAGGACTCTTTTACCAAGGCCGTTTGCCAATGTCGTAAAGCATCCGGAAATTACGTAGTTATGCTAAATTTCGGGCTTTTCGATCCTTTCGGCGTTATATAAACGGCCTAATTCAGATCGGTGTTGCAAAAGCCGGCTTTGGATGTCGGCCGTTTTTGCTTTTAGCACGAACCCAGTAGGGGTTCGGTAAGCTTCCAGGACGTCGGCCGTCGTAAACGGCAGGTCCCTGCTGTCGGCAAGGGCTTTGCGGATGCTAAAGCCAGTTTGTTAGTTGGCCCAAACCTGCCTTTCTTCCGGGATTCGAACAAAATGTAACACCCCGCACAAAACCATGACCAGCAGCCTTAGGGGCCGCTACCGGTAGCCTTAAAGGAGGACTCCGGGCGGTGGCTAGAGGGGCGCAAGCCCGAAAGACGTGCGGATTAAAAAAGCTTAGCTTTATAACACGCATGCCGGTTAGCCTCCGCAAATACGGACGCTCAGCCGGTCAAGGCGCATCCAAGCTCTGAACCCTAATAAGGAAACAGAGCATACCCAGCCCCGTACGGACGCCGCGGAGGAGGAGGCTGTAACAGGTCTCAGCCCTACTATAGCAAGCTACAGCAGTGTCAAGCCTGGAAAGGGGGGGTTCTCTTAGGGAAATCTCAAAGGTCCAGCAGCTCAACAGTCGTATTCGTGCAGGGCTAAACCAGCCTGTGGTAAAAATAAAACAAAAACGATAGCTTGCCCTCCAAACTCCCTTTACAGGAGGTCCCTCGGGCCCTTCTTATACCTGGCCGTCCGGCCGTCCTTCCGTCATCGTCGGCACGCCTCCTCCTTCGTGGCGTCCGTACGGGGCTGGGTATGCTTTGTCCCATTATCAGGGTTCGGAGCTTGGATGCGCCTTAACCGGGCTAAGCGTCTGTATCTGTGGAGGTTAGCCGGCATGCGTGTCAATAAAGCTGAACTCTCTTGATCCGCGCGTCCCTTAAGGCTTGCGCCCCTCTAGCTACCACCCGGAGTCCTCCCCTGAGGCCACCGGTGGCGGTCCCTAGGGCTGCTAATCATGGCTCTATGCAGGGTGTTACAACTATCCCCCTTTTAAGGAGGCTGTCCTCGGTCTCCAACTTTTTCCTTTTTTCCTGGTATAACGACAAATCTTCGTGGACTCGCAAAGGCGCTAACCGTTTCTTTTCCTCGCCTGGGGTAAACGCTAGCTTCCAATAAAACCCTTAAAAAAGGATAACCAACTTGGCGATTTCAGGTGTCCTCTTCTTTACTGCTTAACTCCACGTCCTGGAGTTCGCAGATTTTTTAGTTCCTTTTCTTCCGGGCCTTTTGGAAGGCTCGTACTTTCGTAGGTGCGCCGCGAAGGTGCTTTTCGGGCTTCCAAATGTTATACTCTGCCGGCCAATCCTTCCACTTAACCAAATAGTACTTTTTGCCTCGGATACGTCCCTTATTTCGTACTTTTTCGACCTCCCATTCCTTTTGGTCATCCTCGTACTCTAGCATAAACAACGGCACCTCGTTTCCTTATTTTCTAACAGTATACCGTTTAAGGTATTATACGGAAATAACGTTGTAAAAACGGCGGTAATGCTTAAGGAATGCCAAACGGTAGGCTTGCTAGCCTATGCGTTTAATAATCCGGAAAAAACCGATCCATCTAAGTGCTAACTTCTTATTCTTTAAACGCAGGTTTTTCGTGGACATTTTAACCAAATCTCCAATTGCGAATTGCATAGGGATATGGTTTTTATTATAATATTTAGCTAACCGTTCCTATGTTTACAGTAACGTTTTTTTAAGCTCTTTACGTAATATATAAAATCGTTCGATACGGTTTCTTACTGCAGGTACCCTCCCTTTAGGGATATTATCCGCAATATTAATCCGCATTTCGCAATCCGATCCGTATAGGAAATAAAACGGTAAATGCCTTGTAATAAAATTCCTGCTATTGTTATAAACGTAAACTGCTAACGGTAGCAATAATACCTAAAAGTTCTTTAAACCGGCGCAATAACTGCGTAAATAATCCTCGATAACGCGGTTAAAGACTTCCGTTTACCCGTCCGTTTAAAAATAGTAAGCGGTTAACATGCGTTTTTTAATAATCTAGTGCTTGCACACCTCTTCCTAAAAGTCACTAATAATACGGCTATCGCGATTACTAACGATGCTTTTAAAAGTGCCAAACACGCATTCGATCCGCTCGAAAAACAGCTTTGCGAACTATCCTACGCTTATATCAGCTCGTATAGGGATAAAAACTACGTGTTTAGTTCATCGGCACATAACGACGAAAATCGCGTTAAAAACCTAACCACCCGCCGTCCTACTTTTAGGTAAGCCGGTTACCCAATCTAAAATTTTTTTTTCATAAATTGCCCGTCCTTTAACGGTGGTCAGGGTTCAAATTTGCCGTAAAGCTTATAACGATAAATCGCTTTCCCTTAGCACTAAAAGCACGATACTACATATGCCGTAACATCCCTTTTAACTCCATCCCACCAAAAAAAGCGCTAAATAAAATTTAAAATCTTAGCCACGCCCTAATAACCGGCTCCGGGAAATCGTAAAACTATTTCAAAATTTCAGTCCTTAAAGCCTCGTTTGCAAAAACATAAACCTAATTTCCCTGGAAAATTAACTCGTTACCGTTAGCTAAATAAAAGCACGATGCTTTTCGCTACCAAATCGTTATCGCAATATTTCGGTACGGTACGGTATATTTTACGTCAAATACTACCAAACGGGGTTTTTTAACTACTGTCAGCCTTTTAAACAAATTCATACTCGCCGGATCCCGCTTTTATACGTCCCTAATCCATTTCCTTAGCGGCGTTAAAATCCCCTCCGAAAAGTACGGGGTTTCGCTGCTTTCAAGCCAATCCAAAGCAATGCGTGCCTCCTAACGAGTAACAAATTGCACCTATAAGGCATAAATAACCTTAAGGGCGTCTAGATCGTCGGCTAACGTAAATTGTGCCAAACGTACGCTATCCCGCTCGCTTTGCCGGTTAAAAATAAAATCTTTAGGG
Source organism: Falciphora oryzae (assembly GCA_000733355.1). Taxonomy (NCBI): domain Eukaryota; kingdom Fungi; phylum Ascomycota; class Sordariomycetes; order Magnaporthales; family Magnaporthaceae; genus Falciphora; species Falciphora oryzae. Next base: position 63,416 of record JNVV01000070.1, read on the forward strand.
GATCGCTCGTTAAGTACGCTCTTTACGCTCACTAGCTGGGGAGGCTTATTAGGCGACGCTCCTTCGGCAATATCCTTTACGTACTGCTTATAAACAAACACGTTTTATTCCCAACCTATTTTATTAAATAGCATCGACAAAAGTTTCTTAATAAAAATCTCCTATCCTTCCTTGCGACTTTCCATATAATCCGGTTAGCGAAATGGAACGTCGACTGGGTTTAGGGACCCTAACCGGTACTTAATCTCGAAATCGTAAGGCGCTAACTGCAATAGCCAGCGTGCTTATCGTCTGTTTAAACGCTTTTATTTCATAAAAGCCTTAAAATTCTTATAATTTAAAAACACCTCTGTAATTTGCGCCCTTTCGAAATAATATCGCTAATAGCGAAAACTTTCCACTATTGCGAAAAGTTCTTTATCGTATACAGGATACCGGGTTTCGGCACCTTTAAACTTTTGGGACCAATAAGCTATAAGGTGCTACTAGCCGTTGTACTTTTGCAACAAAATACCTGCCATGGCAAAATCGGAAGCGTTCGTTTCGATCCGTAACGGTAAAATTAAATCGTAATGCCGTAGCATTAATGCGGTTATAAAAGCGTTAATTAGGTCCTTAAACGCCTACTATTAGGGCTCCTGCTAATAATAGCCTATCTGGCCTAGCTTGCGTCCGTTCTTTATTCTTTGCAATAGGTCGTGTAAAGGTTTCGCTATACGGGAAAAGCCGTGGATAAACCGTTAATAAAAGTTGCAAAATCCCACAAAGATTTGGATATCTTTATACGTGCGAAATGGGTGGTTAATCCATTCGCGAACGACCTAAACACGCGCAGGATCCATTTGAAGCCCTTCGGTGTTAACGATAAAGCTTAAAAACTCAAATTCTTACTAAAAAAAAAGTGCATTTTTTAAGGTTAGCATAAAGCTTAAAATTGCGAAATCGATTTAAAACCAGCTCTAAATGGTGCTAATACTCCTTTTTGCTACTGGAATAAATAAAGATATCGTTTAAATAAACGATAACGAAATCGTCCACCAGGCCCTGTAAAGCCTTATTAATGTAGGTTTAAAACGATACCGGGGCATTAGTAAATCCAAACGGTAGCACGAAGTATTCGTAATGCCCGTACTTAATACGGAACGCGGTTTTCCATTCGTCCCCCTCTTTAATACGAAATCGGTAATACGTATTAACGAGGTCGATTTTGGAAAAGCACTTAGCACCGTTCAAACGGTCAAACATCTTTCCAATAAACGGAAACGGTGCTTTATTTTTAATAGTAATATCGTTAAATCCTTGGTAGTCAACGCACAAACGTAACGTACCGTCTTTTTTAAAAACAAAAATAACAAAGGCTCCTGCTAGTAACTGTAATTTACGGATAATGCCTTATGCGAAGGTATCAGCGAGGTACTCCTGGAGTGCTTTTAACTTAGCTGGAAATAAATAATAAATTTGCTTCCATAAAAATTCTTTGCCCGGAATCAAATTGATAGCATAGTCGCCGTAACCATACTTAGGAAGCTTTTTTCCTTTGCGAACGTCAAATACGTCGAAATAACTTATTCGTAAGCTCGCAAAAACGGTTTTTAAATCCAGTAGCTCGTTCGAAAGGTTTTCGAACAGGTCGTCCTCTTCGGTACTACTAACAAAAGGGTTAAAACAGATAAAACAAACAAACACACGATCTTATACGTAAAAGCTCTTTCGGAAATGGTATACGGATAATTAATAAACGTAAAAGCGTTAATTAAAACGCCAAATGCCTTTAACAAAGTAAAAGTCCATAGCTAGTTCCTGCATTAATAGCATGCCTACAAAGATAAAAACGTCTGCTAAGTTCCGTTCGATAGCAAAAAACGGCCGGATAACTTCCACCGGAATACCGTACTAATCGCGAAAGTTTAACTGTAAGTAATAAATACCGTAGGTCGTAACGCTTTAATCGCTTGCGGCGGTTAAAGTAAGGGATTAATAGTCGTATTTAGGACGATTGCAAAGCTTAAATCCTAAAAACTTACAAAAAGTAATAAAAACTGTATTAACTTTGGCGAACGTATCTAAGCCGACTTTGACCTTAACTTTTAAACCGCCGTTGGGAACGCTAACGGTCCCTTTAGTAACGAGCGCAAATGCTATACGTATTTAATCGTTATAAAACGCCGGTACGGGGATAACCGGGTTCCCTTTTAATTTTTTTAGCGCTTATCGCTCTACTCCTCTCCATCCTCCTCCTTCCTGCGGTTTAAAAAAATTAACTTTAGCTTTTCCCTTTTAAAGGGATTCGCCCTTTTTAACAAAAGGTTTGGTAGCGGAAAAGGGGTTTTTGTAATCTTTCGTTATATAGTTAGGCTTACCGCATTTAAAGCATACGCCTTTATCCATACGTCGTTAGCGTTCGGCGGTTAAAAGCGTCGAACGTCCGTTGCTTTTGCCGGTGCGTTTATTACGCCCTTCCTATTTGCTTCGGGATTTGTATTTCCCGTCCTTACCTAATTCCTTTTAGTTTTTTTTGTAGGAAGATTTATGGGAATCCTTTTTTTCGTCGTACGGGGCGCAAGCACCCGTACCTAAGATATCCCAAAAAATTTAAACGGTAGCGACGAGGTTTTCCAAAGTCTTTGCTTTATAATGCATGCTACAGGTGATTTAAACTTTTAGGGCAAAAACCAAACGGATTACGTAGCTGTTAATATCTGCTAATTGTCCTATTTCGCCGCACATACGCCGGTATCATGCTGCGAAAACACCGGGGTCCTCGTTATTCTTTTGCATAAGTTGCTAAAAGTCGTTAACGTGGTTCACCACCGAGTGGCGCACACCACCGAGTGGCGCACCCACACCCGACCATTCGACAATCAATTCGCATACCAACCCAACAACGCCAGGAATCCATTCAAACTACTCAGAACTATATACATCGGACATTTCTACTTCTTTCTGACAAGTGCGCGCATTGTGTCCGGTTTTGCCGCAAGTGCCACATCGCCGACGAGTCGTCGTCGCCCTCTTTTCTTGACCCCCATAGTCGCGCATTTCTTGCTGTAGCTGTCCATCCAGCTCCTGCTGGTCCAGAACATCTCGTACTTCGTCGATGGTAAGTGACCCTCCAAGTCGGACACGTGTTTTTTTAGCCCTCCGGCGTTTGCTTAATGCCTCGTTCGCCTTTCTAAGCGTGGACACCTCGGCTTGGAGAAGGGCTACCTCATGCATTATCGCTTTCGCCCCTTTTGCAATTTGGTCCACAGCCGTATGAATAGGAGTCGGAGAGCTGCTTTGGTGATTGGAAATCCGAGTTTTAATGTGTTCGGATTGCGAAGTTGCTTCCCTAGCTGTCCGCGGCGTTTTGGAAGTCCAAGGTTCGGGGCCGTTTAGGGGCTCCCTCGGAGGAGTTGGAGTCCGTAGCCTCACATCCAGCTTTTCCAAAACCGAATCCGGATTGAAAGGAGCAAGGCCAGCCCCTCGAAAGCCTCCTCGGATGTTTCCTTCGGTCATGGAGTCAAAGAATGCCGCTTTGAACGCGGAAAGGAACTCGACCTTGGTCACGTGGTTAACGTGCGACCTCATCAGGTTTTCGATTTGTCGACCGTACGCCTTTTTCATTGGGCTGAAGCACCCAACGTCAAGCGGCTGAAGGAAGTGAGACGAATGCGGAGGCATGCAAAGCGTAATGATGTTGTGTTCTTGGCAGTAGAGCTCGAAATCCGTCGAATGGTGGCTTTCGTGTCCGTCCAGCACTAACAAACGATAGGGGCCCTTCGTGCGCGACGCAGTGTGTTTGTCGAAATGCTGAATCCATTCCAGGCCGAGCTCGTTCGTAGTCCACCCGTTGGAACTTGTTGCGATGACCCAATTGCGTGGGAGGTCGGTTTCCGAGTACCAATTGGCTAAGTGGTACTGCCCTTTGACGATAATGAAAGGGGGGATCGCCCAACCGCAACAGTTAACCCCTTGGATAACTGTAGCCCATTCCCGGTTGCCAGGCTGAACCAGCTTTGCTTTGCCACGGCCTTCCGATGTTGTAATAACCATGACGGCGGCGATCATGCCCATAAGGAAGCCGGTTTCGTCGAAGTTATAAATGTCGTCATCTAGGATGCCATATTTGGCCACAGTGTTCCGCACAAGGTCGAACCATGCAGAAACAAGCTTGGGATTTTCGCACTTGGCCCTTTGGTAATCGTACTTTCGAATCCAACGCGTGCCGAGCTCCGGGCGGCGCTTAACAAACCTCGCGGTCCAGTTGGTGCCGATAGTGCCCGCGTCGCGTTCGGCGAGCAATCGATTGGCCATATCTTCAACACCAGAAGGCCGGGGAGGAAATGCACGAAAATCCAGCTCGAGGATGTATTTGACAAGCGCCTCCTCTTCGGATTCCGTTAATTTCCGACAATTGGCCATGCAATCGCGTCGAGCAGGTTGGCCGGCGCGTCGGCGACGTAATGTGGATTCAGGAATGTCGTAGATTTTGGCGGCCTCTCGCACACTCAATTGTGCATTAGATTGGATTGCCCGTATGGCAAGAACAATCCTCGCTTCTTTGGATGTCGAAGCCATTTGTGGTTGTTGAGGAATTGAGGTTAGAAGTGGGAGACGCGACTGGCGATGGAAAACGCGCCACTCGGTGGTGTGCGCCACTCGGTGGTGAACCACGTTAGTAGCTTTTAAAAGTAAAAAATCTCTTCGCAATGTGGTACTACGAAGCTATCGCATAAATTTACACTAATGTAGGCCCAATATAGGGTTGGCTTTACGCGAACCGTTATAAGCGGAGTTAAGGTCGCTATCAAAGGTTCTAATAGCGGCTACGATACGTAATTTTACTGTAATAAAGCCGTTAAAGTTAGCTTCGAATATAAGGTCGAGTTTGCTTTCCTAATGGTTAAAGTCCTATATTAAGCTTGGAAGCTTTAATTCGGGCATTTTCCATAGGATTTTGTGGCTGCCTTTGTTTTTGTCGTACGAAGGAAAGATGTCGTTTTCCTCGTTGTCGTCCCTAACTAAGGTGTGGTACGACGGTGCCCGGGGTATCGACTGGTTGCCGGGTTTTCCTAACGGGCGGTTAACCTCCTGGCCGTGCTGCTACGGGGTTGAGTGTCGAGAATAAGCCGGGGCTAAAAGCTCGGGGTTAGGGTGATCCGGATCGTCCGAATCGTTTAGGAGGCCAAAGGCTTCGCGAATTGCCTTTCGTTCCACTAGGGCTTTTTGGAACTGTAATAAAATTTTAGTAGGGATGCAATCTCGCGTTACGTAATAGGCGAGCTATAAGCGGGTGTAAGATGCAACGCTATAAAGGCTGAAATCCGGATATCCTCGGGGGTTATTAGGAGTAGGTTGCTTTCGTTTAAAGGGAAAAGTGGATATCCCCGTTCCTGGATCCTTGTCCTAGCTTAGGTCGTTGAGGTTGACGAAATCGCTAAGGTCCGATAAATGCTGAAAGTTTAAACAAATAAAGCTATCGAGTTGTAACAGGTCTTAGCCCTACTATAGCAAGCTACAGCAATGGCAAGCCTGGAAAGGGGGGGTTCTTTTAGGGAGATTTTAGAGGTCCAGCAGCTTAATAGTTGTATTCGTACAGGGCTAAACCAGCCTATGGTAAAGATAAAACAAAAACGATAGCTTGCCCTCCAGATTCCCTTTACAGGAGGTCCCTCGGGCCTTTCTTATGCCTGGCCGTCCGGCCGTCCTTCCGTTATCGTCGGTACGCCTCCTTTTTCGTGGCGTCCGTACGGGGCTGGGTATGCTTTGTCCTATTATTAGGGTTCGGAGCTTGGATGCGCCTTGACCGGGCTGAGCGTCCGTATTTGTGGAGGTCAGCTGGCATGCGTGTCAATAGAGCTGAACTCTTTTGATCCGCGCGTCCCTCAGGGCTTGCGCCCCTCTGGCTACCACCCGGAGTCCTCCCCTGAGGCCACCGGTGGCGGTTCCTAGGGCTGCTGATCATGGCTCTGTGCGGGGTGTTACAGAGGCGTGCCGACGGCAACCGAAGGACGGCCGGACGGCCAGGCATAAAAAGGGCCCGAGGGACCCCCTGTGAAGGGAGTCTGGAGGGCAAGCTATCGTTTTTGTTTCTACCTACCAATTACCATAGGCTTGTTAAGCCCTGCACAAATACGACTGTTGAACTGCTGGGCCTCTAAAATCTCCTTGAGAAAACCCCCCCTTTTCAGGCTTGACACTGCTGTAGCTTGCTATAGTAGGGCCGAAACCTGTTACACTTTGTTTTAGGAGGTCTCCGAGCTTATAGGAGTAACACTCCTACCAACAGCAAAACAAATATACAAAATTGTCGGCAGATTTGGCCTTTTGTATTTCCTGGCGCTGCTATGTAACTCCGTCTGGCGTTTTTTGGAACTGTTTGTTTGGGTCCCCGTGCGTGGCTGGTGCCTCCTTTAGACCAGTAATTAAAATCTTTAGAATGGTGGGCGACAAAGGTGGCTGTTGTTTAGGTAGCAAAAATACGGTTCCCTTAACTGTCTCGGGTGGTTGCAGCAGTGGCCGTTACTGAATTGAAGCGGTATGTATCCGCTCCCTGGCCGCACCGATCCTATTAAGGACGTCCTCGAGACGGAACGGTTCGATCGGAGTTTCGTTGTTATCCACGTAAACTTCGTCGACTCCAAAAGCGCTCTCCACGGCTTTAAACGCTTTGTCGGTTCGTTGGATCAGTTTTTCTAGGCTTTCCTTTTAACATGTCCAACTTTAACCAGAAAACTGCGAATCCCAGGTCTCATTCTTGAGTCCAAGCTTAACTATCGAAGGATAGACCGTATCTTGGGGATAGCCGCCTGTGGGCGTCCGGATAGACCTAATGCCACCCCGAACACAAGTCGCTGAAGAGCATGGTATGACAGGCGGCAACGGCGAAAGACTGGATACCGTGTAGACGCCCGCGGATCTGGAATTCGTCAAGTCGAGCGGCTTCTTCACCCAACCCCCTGCTTAGGTTGTTCGATTTTTGTCTTGCTGCTAACCGATTTGGCTCAGACTGCTTGGCCTCGTCGAGAGGAGTCCCAGGAGCGCGCAGGTCGTACATATCACGCTATAGCGTTTTTTTTCATAACTTGCAGTGATTGCATGAAAATGCCGTGGTGGACAGCTGCAGGACCAGAGGGGAAGATGCTTGGGGCGGCCTTTCCTATCAGGTAATCCTTGGCAAACTGATGCACGAAGTAGATAGTTTCGCCGCGAACCGTGAGGAAAGAGCCGCCCTCCTCGATAATCTCCCCAATGTTTTTGACGCTGCTGGGAATCGCGACTGAAAATCCGGACACTGCGCCTAACTAGCAGTTGAAGCGGGCGGTAGGCCAGCGTGGCCATCGAAAGGACCATCCGACAGTACTGTATGTCTGTGCTCGCCGGCCGCTCAATCTGCTCTATCATCCGCGCAAATAGATCGTCAAGGCCATTTGGTACGTCATCGACGTCAGGCAACCCAAGATCCTGCCTCCTCACATCAGCACCATGATGATATTGTCAACATTGACGAGGTCTTGTCACGTACGACGTGCCACTGGCAAGTTTCCCCTGCGAGACAGGATACGGGAAGTTCGGGTGGAAAACATTGTTATCGCTCCAAAAACCCACCTCTTGCCATGATTATTCTCTCCCGTCCATAAAAGTTTATGGCGGCGCTTCAGAGCTCCCCCATCTCACCCTCCTCCACAGCCTGCGCACCACCAGTCTTCACCTTGATCTTCCAGACATTAAACGAGCCCGGCTCGGGCGTGTGGATCCCGCCATACCCCGTCCCGAACATAACGTAGTCCTGCACCGCTGCGATGCCCCCTTTGAACACGGCATCCAGCTTGATCTGCCTCAGCACCTTGCCCGTCCGCTTGTCCAGCGGCGTCAGCAGACCGGGACCCACGGGCTCGATGCCCTCGCCCCGGCTCCCACTCGTGCCCACCAGCACCACGTCGTTGACCACGCTCGGCGCCACGTAGCTGTCGTGGTTGCGCGGTGCCGGCGTCAACCACAGGACGCGCCCGTCGCTCAAACTCGCGGCCCCAAAGGCGCTGTTGGACACGACCTCGCCGCCGTCGAGCATGGGGAAGCGCGAGTGGAGAGAGTTGGTGTTGGTGAAGTAGACGGCCGTGTCGTCGACCGCCACGCCCCAGGTGAGGCCGCCCTCGAGCCCGCCGGGACCCGTTACCGTCGCCCAGAGGACCCGACCGGCGGCCGCGCTGAGCGCGTATAGCATACCGTTCTTCTGCCCGGCTATGATGATGTCCTGCTTATCGGGCGTCGCCTCGCTGCCGAGTACAAACGTCGGCGCCATACCGAAGTCCGAGTCCAAGCCGGGCGTCTCCGGGCACGCGGCCGGGTTCGGCGGGAAGCCCGGGAAGTCGATGCAGCCGACGTTCCACGCGTCCAGCGGGCCCAGCTGGATGGCCCAGTTGACCCGCCCCGTCTCGAGGTCCAGCGCCAGGAGCGAGTCCTGATAGGCCGTGCGCGGCAGGCAAGGGTCGTGGCCCGTCAGCCCCTGCTCGATGACGCTGATGTTGGCCGTCTGGCGCTTGCAGTCCTCGAACCCCTCGGGCAGCGAGTAGAGGTTGCCCGTGCCGAAGAAGATCTGCCGCCTGATGGGGTCGATGGACGGCTGGCTGCCCCAGACGGCGGCGCCGCTGAAGTTTGCGTTGGCGGGCGACGTGTGCGGGATCGTCTTGACGCTCCAGAGCAGGCGCAGCCGGCCGCTGACGAGGGAGACGGCGTGGAAAGAGCCGACGAATGAGCAGCACTGGTACCCGACCGGCGCGATGGACTCGCTGCTCGAGACGCCAGCGTACAGCCTGCCGTCGTAGAAGGTAGGCGACTGCGTCAGGACGGCGAAGGGGTGCCGGTCCAGCTGCAGGCTGTCTATAAGGCGGCCGGAGCGCCGGTCGATGGCGAGGACAAGCGCGTGCGCCAGCGTCCCGACGAAAAGCGTTTCGCCGTCACCGTCCAGCGCCGGCGTCGTCCGGGACACTTTCGCCTTGAAATTCTCGATGGGGCCCGGGCGGAAGCCGTCGATGATGCGGGTCACGTTGGCCGTCCAAACCTCCTGGCAGGTGCGGTAGTCGAGCGCGACCAAAAGTCCGTCCCACGTCGGGTAGTATGCGACGCCCCCGGTTACCAGGGGAGGGGCGCTCTGGCCGGCGTCTGTGTACTGCACAGAGCAGACCTTGGTCAGGTTGGCGATGTTGCCCACGTCGATCACGGCGTCGGAGGCGGCCCAGCGGTTGTTGTAGATGCCCGCGCCCCAGCCGAGCCAGTTTCCTCCGCTCGGCGGCTGCGCGTCGGGGATCTGGTCGTCGAAGACTCCTTGCTCACGGAGCCCTGGCCTGTCAGTTCTTCCGTCCTGGGCTGGCATCAGGGGCTTCTGTTCTTGGTCCATGGCAGCAGCCTGGCAAACCAGGTTGGCCATCCCGGCCGCCGTAAAGAAGGTCTTGAGGCTCGGCATGGCTGTTGAACCGCTACCTTGTGGATTTCCATTAAACATGGGCCGTAGTACCCGAAGTATCCCCAACGGACAGAGTTGCTTCGGTTTTTATAGGCGGCGATGTTGCGGCCTCAGCCGCAAATTCCGCATGAGCTGCCTCACGGAATCTCCAAGACCCCCGTCGCTTCCCGTGCCTCGCGAGGATGGATAGCAAGGCTGCCTGGCGAAATGCTACCCAAGCCTTTTCAAATCCTTTGTCAATTCTGCCGAGTCCTCCCATAACGCCCTTACACCTGGACATGCAAACCAACCAATGACCGGTCTGGAGTGGAGCGTCTGACAGCTGCGCTTACATGAGGTCAGCATCGATGGTCATCGTTAAACCTCTCGCACTCGAGTCCGAGACCCAGGTTTCAGCCCAGCACGGCTGCTCCATTGGGGCTTAATTTCGGTGGCCCCTAGGGGCGTCATCAATAACCCCGGGGCCATGGATAGGCAGCTTCCCCATGTGATTTCAGGGGCTTTATTGACACGGGGGAGTTGAGGGGTCGAAAATCCGGGACCGGGTCGAAAACACACACCACCACACCAATTGGGAGCGACTTACCAACGAGAGTACAGCAAAATTCCGCTCCAATCCCGTTAGCTAGACGGCGAAAACCGAAAAGAGGTCAATAAGCCCTAACAGGAACACGTCCTGATGCTCCTCCACGGCCGTCTTGTATTCGTCCCACGTCAGGCCGCCGCCTCCCTAACCACCCTCCCTCAGCGAATCGGCCCAGGCACCCAGGGACGCGGGCGAGCCCCTCTGGACTAGCAGTGTCAGCAGGACCGCCATCTTGTGCTGCGGCACAGCCAGCGCGGCTAGCCCCAGCGTGCGTATCGGTAGACTCTCGAGTACGCAGTCGTAGCTCTCGCGGTCCGCCGCCCTCGTCATGGCTTCCGTGTCGGGGACGCTCGGGAAAGCACGTCCAGGAGGTCAACCACGCGCTCGTCCTCGCCGTGCAGCACCCGCGTGCGCGGTCGCCACTTATCCCTGGAAGCGTCCGACCTCCTCACGTTAGTGTCCGTGTACGCTACAAAACGGAGGACGAGTATTCTGATGACGGGGTCGGAGCCAGCATCCGGAGGCCGCGGCTTAGGGATAGAAGCTGCACCTCGGTATGCCGCTCGAGCACGTCGTCTCGGGTCCGCGTGCAGAGCTCACGACACCAAGTCCAAGCCAAGACGGTATTCACCATATCCCAGGCGCCCGGTCAACTCCCCCTGGCCACCGTTCCCCGTTATTACCTGCGAGGTCCCTACCGGGCTATCCACCAACATCCCTCACGATCTACAACCGTCTCAGCTGCCTTCGCTCGAGTCCATCGATACGGCAGCTACGGACTGCGTGGCAAATTGTTCCATCTTCTCGCCTCCTCAATTTCCCGGCTTGCAAGTTCGTCGACCATCGGTTCGTTGTGGAGTGTAGGGGCAGGTCCCATCAAAACGACCAAGACGCCGCCCTTCATGCCCACCGGCCCTGGCCTCGGTGTGTTAAGCACTCAGTCTACCGATTATCACGCAATGTGCACGCTGGGGCCCGGAGATCGGTGCAGGGGTGACTCCGTTTCCGGCAACTCAACTTCGGCCTACCAGGGAGCTAGAGTCACGCTGACGGGCTCCTTGACCGCAGGGCTGGAACGCCATTCCTAGGAGGGGAGCCCTCCCGCTCCAGGGAAAACCTCTCGCCGGGGCGGGATAGCGGCACGACGACCCGCCAACCGCATAAGGTCACCGGTGGCTTTTTTTAAGCGTGCCAAATGGAGGCTGGCGGCGGCTGGCGCAGCAACTTCTAGCGCCCCTAGAGTTCCCGCACACCGTCCGCATACAGCGTCACAGCAGCAAATATGCCGTGATGTTCGGCTACATGAGACGGGCCGGCTACTGCTATTAAGGGTGTCGGATCGATCTCGGGGCTGCATTCTGGAGTTGTTTAAGTGTTCTTGTACTGCAGCTTGATAATACCAACCACCTCTCCTTGCAGCCCTCTCAGAGTCATCGTAGGGTTGACCTCGGTTAGGGACCGCTTTAGCGCCTTGGCTATCCCGCAGAACTGTCTGAAGTCGCCTCAGTAATCTCCGCCATCTCGCCTTCCTCTAGGAGAAAGGAAGAAAAAATCCTGACCTCCTGGGTCAC